>MJHO01000084.1:400000-407500 GCA_002076135.1 Xerophyta viscosa
GGTCAGGTTTGGACGCAGCCCTCTGAGATTCGGGCCGCTTTGATTCGTCATTTCTCTTCGATGTGTGCGCCCTCTCGAGTTGATATTTCTGATGATCTGGTTTCTGTCATTCCCCGTCTTATTACTGATCCCATCAATGCTGATCTTTGTGCTATGCCGACGGTAGAGGAGATCCATGCTACGGTCCAGGATATGCATTCTTCGAGTGCCCCTGGACCGGATGGCTTCAACTCTGCCTTCTATAAGCATTGTTGGGATATCATTCGGGATGATCTGTTTCTCGCGGTTCGGGACTTCTTTTGTGGAGCTCCCATGCCGCGGGCCATGACGAGCGTTTTTATTACGTTGATTCCTAAGACGCCCCAGTCTTCCAGGATTGGGGACCTTCGACCTATTAGCTTGTGCAACGTCTTCTATAAGATTGTTGCCAAGCTGCTTAATAATCGGCTCGCTGCTGTTCTCCCTGATATCATTTCGCCGTCTCAGAGCGGCTTCATTAAGGGCAGAGCGATCGCCGATAATATCTTGCTCGCTCAGGAGCTGGTCGGGTCTCTTGATCGCCGGATGAAAAGTCCAAATGTCTTGTACAAGTTGGACCTTTCGAAGGCATATGATAGAGTGTCTTGGGATTTGCTTGCTTTGGTGATGACTCGTTTTGGCTTTTCTGAGACTTTTCGTTGGCATGGTGATGCGTTGTCTGGATAACGCCTGGTTTTCTCTGATTTTTTATGGTGAGGCGTGCGGTATTTTGTGCTTTTCGTGGGGTCAAGCAGGGCGACCCGCTATCTCCGTCGCTCTTTGTCATAGCGGCGGAAGTAGTGAGTCGTGGTTTGGACAGACTTTATGCTGAGAACCCCTGTTTGCGTTTTGATGCTGGCTGTGGTGCCTTTTTCATTTCCCATTTGGCTTATGATGATGATCTTATTATTTTTGCCAAAGGGAGTGAGGCTGCTACCCGTATGCTCATTGATTTTCTGACTGCTTACGAGAGAGCTACGGGCCAGATAGTTAGTAGGCAAAAGAGTTGTTTCGTGGTCTCCCGGCATGCTACTACTGACAGATTTCTTTTCTTGCGGAGACCACCGGTTTTTCACGCTCCTCTTTGCCTATTAAATATCTGGGTTGTCCGTTGTATAGGGGTCGGAGGAAAGCCTCTATCTTCTCTGATCTCGTCGATCGGATTAAGAGGCGAGTACTCTCCTGGCAGTGCAAGCATTTGTCCTTTGGCGGACGTATCACCCTGATAAAATCTGTATTGAGCTCTCAGCCCATGCACATTTTACAGGTGTTGAGTCCGCCGCAGGGAGTTCTGAGACAGATCGAGTCTATTTTTGCGGGCTTCCTGTGGGGAGATGACCAGAGCATCAGGAGGATTCACTGGTGCCGCTGGGATTTGCTCTGCACTGCGTTTGACGCTGGCGGACTTGGTTTTCGCAGACTCCGTGATGTCTGTGACGCCGCTGGGATGAAGCTCTGGTTTCGCCTGAGAGAACAGCGTTCTCTCTGGGCGATCTATATGCATGATCGCTATATTCGTGGAGCTCGTCCGTCTCAGGTTGGTGTGCCCTGGGATGCGTCTATCGTTTGGCGTAGGTTGACCCGGATTCGGGACTTTGCTGAGACTCACGTTTTCTGGCGGATCGGTAGTGGAGACCTTTTCTTCTGGTTCGATAGATGGTTAGAGGGCGGACCCTTGTATACGAGCGTACCGATTTCTGGCTCCCCGGACCTGAGACTCCGAGACTTACTTATTGGCGGGCGTTGGGATCGTGACCGACTCAGAGAGCTTGTTCCGGCGCATGTTCTTGATCATATCCTTGCTCTCCCTCTCACTCCCGCCCCTCGGGATGAGATTCTTTGGTCCCTTACCTCCGATGGACTCTTCTCCTTTCGTTCTGCTTGGGCTTCGATAGTTGATCCTTCCCCTACTTCTTCCTTTATCTATAAAACTATCTGGAGCCCGCGTATCCCTCCTAAGATCTCTTTTTCGCGCTTCGCTGCCTTCGGGGCTGGGTGCCCACGGTGGATGTTCTCCGCAGGAGACGGATTGACTGCTCTGGGAGCTGTGAGTGTTGTGGTGAGGATGAGAGCTTTCCACATATATTTCTGCAGGGTCCTATTGCTAGCCAGGTCTGGTCCTACTTCTCTAGGTGGCTGGGAGTGTCTTTCCCGACGTCTTCCTTCCACTGCTTCTTTGGTACCTGGCTACTCTACAGTCGGCGCAGAGGATCTATCTTTGTGTTGGTTCCTCTCCTAGTTCTTTGGCATCTTTGGCTTGCGAGGAACCGATACAGATTTAGTGATGTCCGATCTACTCCGCGACACATCATTTCCGGCATCATCACTCAGTTGCGGCTGATTTCGACGATTCACCCGTTCGACTACTCAGAGATGCAGCCTCATTCAGATTTCTTTGCGTTCCATGGGTTGTCCCATTCTCCCATGAAACGTAAGGAAGTACGACTGATCACTTGGAGACGGCCAGAGACTGGGAGCTTCAAGCTTAATACAGACGGCTGTCTTCGAGGAGCTACGAGAGAGGCGGCAGGAGGAGGCGTGATTCGAGACTCGGAGGGTCGCTGCGTTTCCTTCTTCGGAGATTTTTATGGTGGCGCGACTATTGCAGAGGCGGAGACTAGGGCACTATTGTGTGGATTGCAGCAGTGTGTCAGACTTGATTTACCGCACGTAGTTGCTGAGGTTGACTCCATGATGCTTGTTCAGATTGCCCATGGTTCACAGCCAGGTCATGTGAGTTACACTAGTCATCTTCAGGCTATTCGACAGATTCTTCGCTCCAGGAGGTATTCACTTAGTCATCTACATCGGGAAGGCAACCAGGCTGCTGATTGGGTTGCTTCCCGGGCTTGGAGGTTGAGATCTTCTTTCTGCTATGATTATCCAGAGGCGATTGATGCTGATCTTCAGATTATTTTACATCGGGATGCGACAGAGGTGCCTTATCCACGAGTATCACTATTTCCTACTTGAGTCCACTGTTGTATCGTCAGATTATTGTCTCAGACTTAGTTATTCATTCACTTTTGTATTTTCTTTCACTTTTGTATCGTCAGAGTCTAGGAGGTCAGGGTATGTCCTCCTCCCTTTTGTGTACTTTATTGTTATATTTATGAGATGGTAGGGGCATCCTAACCCCCATTGTTATGGTGAACAGCGCGAGCTACCGCGCGCTAGGAGCTGTGCAATGGTGACTTTACTCAAAAAAAAAAAAAAAAAAAAAAACCCTAAACCCTAAACATCTTCTACGCACTATCTTGCACAGTAAATCATTTAAATTCTTATAAATGCAAGTAAATGTCTTTTTCTTAATGTGCTGTTCATGTTTCAGATAGGTTCTTTTTTCTTATGTATCCTCCTTATCTGATGCTTCGTATCCTCTTTTTCTTCATTTATTTATTTTTTTAAACCTGATGCTTTTTTAAACCTTAACTTTATATGTGATAAGTCTAATGCTAAGCCCTTCATCTCTCAATTTACCACATATTAGTTGATATGTGGTAATTTATAAGATATTAAATATAAATTAAGATATTCACCACATTTAATTTAAATATTAAATATATCTTAATTTATAAATACATCAATTTACCACATATTTATTTTTTATAAAATATTATTTTAAAATTAAGATATTAGTTCTATTTATAATTTTTAGTAATTTATAAATTATCATCAATATATTATATAGATTAAAGCATTTAATTGCTATTTATAGTGAGAAATTATATATTTTCAAATTATACTTTTATTTTATGTAGTTGTTACTCTACTTTAAATTTTAAATAGAAATTTAATATTTTTTATTAGGAGTTTTGTATTTAGCACTCACAAAATGTTAATGTTTTTATTAATTATATAGACCCGTGCTTAGCACGGGTTATACAGTAGTTTTATATAAATTTTCGTCGTTTGTTTGACCTATTTTTAAGTATTTATATGAAAAATGTTGAACTAAAAAGTTGTAGATTTTGATATTCTCTACAACTCTGTAATTGAGAGTTTTTCCAAAAAATACTAAATAGTATGCCAAAAAGATAATCAAAATTTTGATTATCTTTTCGGCATACTATTTAGTATTTTTTAAAAAAAATTTTAATTACAAAGTTATAGAGAACATCAAAATTTACAACTTTCTAGTTCAATATTTTTCATATAAATGCTTAAAAATATGTCAAATAAGTCGACGAAAATTTTATATAAAATTTCGTGATACGTGCATATCAATTAGACGGCTCCGATTTAAGCCACAGGCGTATCGCCTGTGGCTTACGCTACAAATGATCCGCTTTCTTATATATATAAGTGGATATCATTACCATTTTTAAATAATTTTTATAAATATTATATGATTTTTTTTCTTGCTCTAATAAAATATGCACATAGAAAAAATTAAAAATAAATAAATAAATAAAAATTTAGCATCATATATATATATATATATATATATATAAATATTTGTGTATCGTATAAGTTCAAAATCAATTAAATACAAGCAGAGAAAGGTGTTCGAACAAAAGAGAAAAAAAAGGAGGTTACGCAACATTATGGGTGGGTCCCAAATAGGAACCAAATTGTTGGTAGCGAATTGAGCATTGTAGATCTGACCCGGAAGTTACCGGCGAGAAGATTTTTGATCTGTCTTCTTGTCTCGGCTGCACACACACACACACACACACACACACACGCACAGAGAGAGAGAGAGAGAGAGAGAGAGAGAGGAGAGAGAGAGATGGTTGTGGATGAAACACGTAGTAGCAGCAGGGCCGTTGGAGTGAGATTGAACTCTTGTTTAGATTATGTGGCCGAATCAGCAACACGAGGCCAGACAGTTTTGTTCATGTCCTCCTTCCTCCCTCTCCAGCCACGATCGGTATATAATAGTAACACAAGTGTCAAACTCTGATGGGCCGCTTCTGCATTGCCTTTCCGCAAAATTGCAATGAGATCAATTAACCTGTAATTAATTAGTCTGCCTAGACAAGAAGAGGGGAGAGGAGGGGAGGGGAGATCGGTAACTAGTAGATGGAAGCGGCCGCCGCCGCCGCCGCATGTATCACGCCATTATTGCCATCGATTACTCACTTTCGCAAGCAAAACACGTGCTGCTCTTCTTCCTTTTCTTTCCCTCTGAATAATGCTCGCCCGCTGCACGTTTTCCTAATTTGTTGCAACTCAGCAGCGGCATCCAACAACAATTCTTCGAGCAGCAGGCGCAACAAGATATCTTCCTCCTCGTCTTCAAGTTCGCTGCGACGCGCAGCTACCGCCGCTAGCTCCACTGCCGATGTTCCGTCCAGC
Source organism: Xerophyta viscosa (assembly GCA_002076135.1). Lineage (NCBI taxonomy): Eukaryota > Viridiplantae > Streptophyta > Magnoliopsida > Pandanales > Velloziaceae > Xerophyta > Xerophyta viscosa. Next base: position 405,320 of record MJHO01000084.1, read on the forward strand.
AGGAAGAAGACTATTAGTATTATTACCAAGAAGAAGAAGAAGCAGACCAACCGTGCAAAGTGTCCAGATGATGCAAGGACTCATAGCCCAGCAGGAACAAGACAATCCGTTGTATCCATACCCATGGATGATGTGGGCAAGTGCGCGTCGCCGGCGGAGGAGGCGTCGATCAGTGTGGGAACGCTGCACCAGAACGGCGACCCGCTGGGGCGGAAGGAGCTGGGCAAGTGCGTTGTGAGGTGGATAAGCCAGGGCATGCGTTCCATGGCCACCGACATTGCCAATGCGGAGGTGCAAGGGGATTTATCCGAGCTCAGGCAGCGAATGGGCATGGCTGATGCTGCCATCGGCGGCCTCGCCTTCGTGATCCAGGCACAGCCGTACCTGTATGCGGTCCCCGTACCCAAGGGACTCGAGGCGCTCTGCTTCAAGGCATGTGCTCACTACCCCACCCTCTTCGACCACTTCCAGCGCGAGCTCCGCGATATCCTGCAGGCTCTCCAGCGACGCTCTCTTTTCTCCGACTGGCGCGCTACTAAATCCTGGAAGCTCGTCAAGGAGTTCGCCACCTCTGGTACTCACCTTATTTTTCTGTCCTCTCTGTATGATATGGAACTCTACTAGCTATTTTACATTTTCTACATGCCAATGCTTGTCAACCCAACAGTCTATATGAAAACAAGCGAGCTTCTGTGAAGTATACTACACCCCCCGTAACAACACTTTGGTGAACAGGTTCTATTACTTCAGCATAATGCTTCCTGTTGAACTAGACATTACTCGCGGTCATGGGGTTATTGACTGGCGCAGATTAATCCAGAGATAGGAATCAATGTAAATCAGTTCCCACAGGCAGTTCCCACAGCAAGATACATACCTGTAGCTAGGTGTCGGCTTCACATGAATCTTCTAAAAAAGCAAGAAAACATAATAGTTAACTAAGTTATTCAATTACATAGTTCAAAAAAGAAAAAGTACATCATTACTAATAGACTTCTAACGTAACAACGCCTCCTGCTAAATCACAAAGCTTCCAAAATGTAACTTCTAGCATGATTAGATCAATCAAATGCTATAATATCTTCTTAACTACCTATTATCTCTCAGCTCTTTTAGTCACACACCTTTTCCATTACACATGGCTATTGATTACTTATGAGACAACAGGGCCTTAGAACTTTAGTATACATCCAATTAGAACATTTTTAATGGGTTTAAGGTTTAATGAGTTGGCACTACACCTCGTTATCTGACCTTCTTTCCAGTTTCCTTGTCTTATCTCACTTCAACCATTTAGTTATTTTGGTATCGAGAACCTTATCTAATTCTTACTTTAATCTCAATCAGTACGGCTGACTGATTCCTCACTCCTTGAGCATCTCATTGTTTTGATGTGCTATGAATCTGCTTGTGTTTGCAGCACAGCACAGAGCAGCTGTAAGGAAAATGCATCAGGCTAAAGCAGTACATGCTGGACTGGGCATGGATTTGGAGAAGGTCAAAATAATTCAAAGCAAGATTGAAGACTACGTAAAACAAATGTCTGAGCTCCTAAGGGTAGAACGTGATGCGGAACTAGAATACACTCAAGAGGAGTTAAATGCGGTTTCAGTTCCAGAGAGCACAACTGAGGTGTCTAAACCAATTGAATACCTTGTCAGACATGGACAAGCTCAGCAAGAGCAGTGTGACACCATCTGCAATCTAAACGCTATTAGCTCATCAACAGGTAAGCTTTTCTTCTTTTCTTTTTCTTTTTTTTTTTTTGTTTGGGGGGTGGGGGGTGAGGTGTGAACATTACCTCACAATTTCTCATGATAATCGGAGTTAACATGTTTCTTTTTATTTTTCTTTCCTATAAGCTCTTCCATAGTTTGCATGACGATGGTCCACTTAATTTTTGGGCCTCAAATCAGACATAACGTATGCAAAATAGTGGATTCTTTTATCTCCCAGCTGTCCTAAGTAGAGTTTCTTCTTTCTGCAGTAACATAGTTATACTGCCTCCCTGCCATATGCAATTAGTCCTAAACTTTTTCTGTGCCGTATCAATAAAAGCATGTAGATGCTATCTATAAGGGCATTTTGCCAAATAGGTCCTCTAAGATTAATAATTGGCCAAAAATCGGACCATCTTAATTAGCTTTGTCCAAATGCGCCCTTGAACATATGAAAAGATCT
>MJHO01000084.1:410000-550000 GCA_002076135.1 Xerophyta viscosa
TATATAGCCATCCTTACCCGATTGGCATTAACTGCATGAATTAAATGCAACGTGATAGCCTAGGGAAGGGTCAAGGGTTAGTCGTAATCATAGGTGTTGGCGCGGGTACCCGAGGTTAGGCTGCCAACAGGAGAGTTTCACATAAGCTTATTGTCCTTTTAGACTTCGCAGGAAATTCTTCTTCCACATCTCGTGCGCTAACTGGGTGGTTGAGGGGTCAGTCTCGGGCGTTAGCATGGGTTCCCGAAGTCAGGCGTTAGCACGGGTTCCCGAAGTGGCGTAGCTCGACGTAAGCTTGTTGTCATTTCAGGCTGATTCGCAGGAAATTCGTCTTCCACATGTGCAGTAGTTGGACGATCTTCTGATTTTTGTTTGCAGGGAAGCGTGGTTCCCTGCCGCGTGCGCGTGTAGGTGCCTATTCCTGAGGAGGACAAGTGCTGCCAACATGTGGATGGGACAATATGGGGTCTTCTCTCATGTGTTGGGGCGGGTTTAGTCATCAAGTTAATTTGTGAGCGTGCCAATCACGAGATGGATCATGGCAACCCAAATCGATCTTGGCCGGAGCTAGCTGGGCCTCTTTTCATAGTCTTGCAAGACCTCCTCTTGGTCACAAGGCCCATCCCACATCATATGTATTGGTAAAAATGATTTAACTCCACCTTTTTAGCAGGGCTTGGTGGTTTGCATCTGGTCTTATTCAGAGTTGAAGGAAATCACAGGCTACCACCAACTACTCTTTCGCCGGGAGATATGGTATGTGTACGAACATGCAATAAAAGAGGCGCTGGAGCAACTGCCTGCATGCAAGGTTTTGTAAACAATCTAGGTGAAGATGGATGTAGCATTACCGTTGCTCTTGAGTCACGTCATGGTGATCCCACCTTCTCTAAGCTTTTCGGGAGGAGTATCCGAATAGACAGGATTCATGGGCTTGCTGATGCGCTTACTTATGAGGTATAAATTCCTAAATCACCCTGTTACTGTTATAACTAATTTGAACTGCTTTTTCAATTCTTTTTTTTTTCCCCTGAAAAGGTGTAGTACGAGTATTAATACCCAAAGTACCACATACAAGTCATTAGCAATCTGTTATCTAGAAAAGTGGTTGTGTACTACTTGGATATAATTCAAAACAAGATTTAGTTTCATTGTTGCTATTATAATAAAAAAAAATTAAACAGAAATCAATGCTACTGCTTTGATAAACATAGAATTGACAGAAACAAGATGTAACTATTTTCTTATGCAGTGAGAATTAATAGAATGAAAGAATGCATCAATACTCAAAGTATCTTAATTTTGTTGTGATTATAGATGACAAATTCTAAATTCTACCAACTTTCTTTACTACGAATTTTTTTCTGATATTTACCAAATGTTCTCTATATAGTCTCAAGTACTCGCTTTTCTCCTAGATTGCACTTGCTGAGGTTGATTACCTAACATATATAGAGGATGCTTTGTAATGCTTGGAAAAAGTTGCACTAGAAAATGTTGGACCTGTAGAAAATTTAGAACAGTAACACGAAGTTACTGAATGAACTATGGAGCCGAAAATCACTGAAAAGTATTAGTTTGGACAGAAAATATAAAAATTAATTTTTTTAACACATTCTAAGTAAATGTCTATTTGAAAAAGCATGAAGGTAGTGGTACACAACTTATCGGAAAAGCTATGTTTGGCTTCTAAAAAGTGGAATGCTGATTCTAAACTCTGAATCAAACACTCTAGATTTTGAAAATATACTTTAAAAAAATTCTAAATTTCAAAAACTAACATAAAGCCCTACCAAAAATACGCATATTGTGTGCTACTTATTAGATATTCCTTGCAAGATGACATGCTTAAATTTTTATTTGTCAGCGTAATTGTGAAGCGTTAATGTTGCTCCAAAAGAATGGTTTACACAAGAAGAATCCTTCCCTTGCAGTGGTTGCTACGCTATTTGGGGACAAAGAGGATATAAAATTGCTTGAGAAAAACAATCTAGTTGGGTGGGATCAAGTACCGCTTGATGGTTTGAGGGAGAAAGACCATTTTGATGACTCCCAACTAAAGGCAATTGCTTTAGGCTTAAATAAGAAGCGATCATTATTAGCAATACAAGGACCTCCTGGCACTGGCAAGACAAAATTGCTCAAGGAACTTATAGTCCTTGCAGTTCAACAAGGTGAACGTGTACTGGTCACTGCACCTACTAATGCTGCTGTTGATAACTTGGTAGAGAGACTCTCCAATACTGATCTTAACATAGTTCGGGTGGGGAATCCAGCTCGTATATCTCCACTTGTTGCTTCAAAATCGCTGGGAGAGATTGTCAATGAGAAGCTTGCTGTGTTTAAAAGAGAAACTGAGAGGAAGAAGTCCGACTTAAGGAAGGATTTGAGGCATTGTTTGAATGACGATTCCTTAGCTGCGGGCATACGGCAGCTCTTGAAACAGCTTGGAAAGACATTGAAGAAGAAAGAAAAAGATACCATTAAAGAAGTGTTGACAAGCGCTCAGGTTGTCCTCTCCACTAATACTGGAGCTGCCGATCCTCTCATTCGAAGACTAGAAAGTTTCGATCTAGTTGTTGTGGATGAAGCTAGTCAAGCAATTGAGCCATCTTGCTGGATTCCAATTCTACAAGGAAAACGGAGTATACTAGCTGGTGATCACTGCCAACTTGCTCCGGTGATTTTATCCAGGAATGCTATGGAAGGTGGTCTTGGTATCTCTCTTCTAGAAAGAGCTGCAAATTTGCACGAAGGTATACTGGCAACAAAACTTACCATTCAATACAGGATGCATGATGCAATTGCAAGTTGGGCATCCAAAGAGATGTACGGTGGCTGGCTGAAGTCTTCACCAACTATTGCATCACATCTTCTCGTTGACTCTCCATTTGTGAAGGTAACATATCTCTAATATCTTATGATAGACTACTATCAGCTTAGTTTTATCAATGTAACCTCCTGCTAAAGGTTCATCACAAAAGCTGAAAAGGGGTATTAAGTTATGTTGACTAAATTGGGACTCATTGGTTGGTGGAATATTAGACGGTGACACCCGTAGATTTATCTGTTACGACAGTCGCACAAAAGTGGACCGGTTACGGACAGAGTTTCCTCACGATAATCTCAAAAAAAAAAAAAAAAGTTATATCGACTAAACATGTTGCAGTGATTATTATCTAGTATAGTCATTGTTAAGAGTTTTTTACCACAAGTTAGATGTATTTGTAAAGCTCTGTTGGTATAAGGTAGAATCATTGAGGCTGGCGTCTGAGGACTAGTTGTCATAGCCGCACCTTACTTGCGACGCCCAAGGAATCCCCTTTTGGAAGCTTGACCTACAGTGCAGAAGCCCTACCAGGCAACTTGCCAAGCTCTTGCAGTAGTCTAGCATCTTTGGGATGTCAGATAATAATATAAAGTTCATGGCTCAAGCGGATTTATTGCTTGATGGTAGTGAAATGGGTAACACTCTTTTTTGATGTTATAGAAGGCTACAAATCATGTGAATGGTGATTGGCATATTTGTATTGCCCGAGATATCTTCTTCTCTTTTTTATTTAAAAATCGGTCGATTTTCTCTCTCTCTCTCTCTCTCTCTCTCTCTCTCTCTCTCTCTCTCTCAACTAAGTATACATGTCGAAAACCGATTTAATAAATCTGCAGATGTTTTCTTCTTGCATCAGTTGTGAGAAGATTTCTCTCACCTAAAAAGGAAGAAAACAGTATCATACAGCAAGAGTTCTTACAGGTCATTAAACTAATTATACATGTTGAATTTAGTAATTTACTAAATCTGCCGATCTTTTCGTCTTGCAATTAGTTGTGAAAAGATACGGATACACCACAATTTGAAAGACCAATTCATAATTTGCTTTGCTGAGTTTAGGTGTGTTTGTGCATTGTACCGCTGCTAAATAGTGTGAATCAACTTTGAACTTGATTGTTATATGCAGTTCTATGTGCTTCACTGCTCATAACCCATCAATACCGGTAGTGTCACTATGGACTGTCAGCACAAGCTTTAACGTAAATCGAGTAATATTTGAAACATGGGCTTCTCTGCCTCATCACCAGTGCAATTGCTCTGTTTGCTTTTCTTGGCTTTGGCTTGATTGTTTCACTAGCAAGCTTTTACTACAAAGGCAAAACAACTTTCCTATAGCTGTGTTTAATTCTGCTGACATGCATTCCACTTTCTCAGGCTACATGGGTTACTCAATGCCCATTACTCTTGCTAGATACGAGGTTACCGTATGGCAGCTTATATGGGGGCTGTGAGGAGTTGATGGACCCTGCTGGTACTGGCTCCTTTTACAACGAAGGTGAAGCTGATATAGTAGTACAGCATGTCATCACTCTACTCTATTCCGGTATGTGCTTTCTTCTCCAGCTTGCTTTTGTTGTATATGAAGCATAGCTCTTCTGTTGTCTGCTTATCTTAGAATCATTGCAATCTCTGGTAGAATTTGAACTGTTGCTAACAAGTTATAAACATGATCATACCCCAAAAAGCTGTGAGATATTTCATCGTTTCTCAGTATGACCTTGGCCCTCTTCTCTCTTTAACTTAGGGTTTTTAGATGGATGCCCTTTCTATCACAAAGAATTGTTAATGTGCATATTTTCTGAATGAAGGCTCCTTTAACCTTCCAAAAATCCAATTCATCTTAGTCTTTACCTCTCCTCCACCTTCCTTGCATGTATAATGTATGTATGTCTATATATATATATATATATATATATATATATATACACATGCAAGTTCATGGTCAATATTAAGGAATTGGAATCATGAATGTCTTGGCATGAGTAACCGATTCTTTAGTTGTTTAAATTATTTAACTTAAAGAGGAAATTTGCTGAAACTGAAATTTGATAAGGTAAAGATGAAAACACCAGGGACTAGCATGGATGTTGCCACTATTGAGTTCCTTTATTATACATACCATACTTGGTTCCCCATTAAGACGGCATCTTCTTTGGTCCACAATTATCTTTCATGAAAGTGATAGACAGCTGCACACCTGAATAAGCAAGGAATTATGCATGGATTCTGAGCCCTGAAACAATTTCCTTCTTTACATCATGTGTCAGGATTAATATTTTTTATAAAAATGATTTGTGCCGTGAACTGACTCTAGAAGTTCGTCCCAAAGTTCAAAAGAATAAATGTCAGCCTAAAGAAAAGGACCATCAGCCCAAAAGAACTGAACTTTGTGTTTGAGTTTTGGACTGTTCGTATACGATGCTCTATTTTCGAACATTCTTGTGGCAGATGACTTTCGGAAATATCATCTCACTCTTATGAAATGTCACCTTATTGTGCAAACTTTGAGATCTTTGTATTCAAATTAAATATTGAAGAGATGCTTAAAAGCCGTATATTTTTACACAACTTTGTTATGCAGGAGTATGTCCGAGGGGGATTGCAGTTCAGTCCCCTTATGTTGCGCAAGTACAGCTTTTAAGAGAAAGGCTAGATGAGTTTCCAGAGGCATCTGGTGTTGAAGTAGCAACTATTGATAGCTTTCAAGGGCGGGAGGCTGACGCGGTCCTTATATCTATGGTATGTCTAGTTTTCATTTGAACATGGTGAGCGTACCTCTTTTAAAATCGAGAAGCAGATTCGATGCCTATGATTGATAATGTTCGAACAATAAGCTTTTAGGACGCACAAGGTAGGTCATTTGATTTGATTTGATTTGTTGGTCACAGGTGCGCTCAAACACGCTTGGGGCTGTTGGTTTTCTTGGAGACAGCAGGAGGATTAATGTTGCCATTACAAGGGCCAGGAAGCATCTTGCAGTTGTCTGCGACAGCTCAACCATTTGCCATAACACCTTCCTGGCAAGGCTCTTGCGCCATATCCGCCGTAAGGGCAGGGTCAAGCATGCCGAGCCTGGATCATTTGGAGGCTTTGGTTTTGGCATGGATCCAATGTTACCATCAATAGGCTGATCATCAATTCAACTCCATTCATCAGATAGTAAATACACAGTTTCTTTTGCAAGATTGAAATACCTCCGTTATTTTAAAGTGTATGTACCATATATGATTCAGAAACATACTTTGTAAGAATGCAGACATGCTTTAGTAAAATACGTTTTATACACAATTTAATGAAAGAACGAAGTCAGATGTTATTTTTTGTTTTTTTTTGGGTGCGTATATATATACAGATCAAGCAATTAAAGTATTGAGTCGTCTATGCGACATAAAACGTCAGATGTAAAACGTCGAACAGGTTGCGGTGGCAGCAGTAGTAGGATTGAGAAATTAGAGTAATAATGGAGGAGAGTTTGAGGAGTCTGTGGCAGGAGTTGCGTGAGCTCAGCCTCCAGGGCTACGAAGACGGTAACGTGGAGCGTCTCCGCACGGCGCCGTCTCCCCTCCGCTTCCTTCGGGACTTCGTTTCCACCAACCGGCCCTGCATAATCTCCGGCGGCGCCACCGCCGCTAACTGGCCAGCACTCAAGCGATGGGGCCAGGACTCCTACCTTGTCTCCGCCCTCCGCTCCGCCAATGTCTCCGTCCACCTCACCCCAGACGGACGCGCCGACGCCATCGTGCCTCGTCCATGTAATAATAGATCATCAAGGTCAGAATCAAGTAGTAGCACTGGGACTGGCATGTGCTTCGCGACGGCTTGCGTGCGGAGGATGGCGTTCCCGGAGGCCCTCCGGCTGATAAAGTCGTCGCCGGCGGGTATGGTAGCGTACGCGCAGCAGCAGGACGACTGCTTGCGCGGGGAGTACGCGGCGCTGGAGGGCGACGTGGAGGAGCACATTCCCTGGGCGACGGAGGCTCTGGGGTGCGAGCCGGAGGCCGTGAATCTGTGGATAGGGAACGGCAGGTCGGAGACGTGGTTCCACAAGGACCATTACGAGAATCTGTACGCCGTGATAACGGGGCAGAAGCATTTTCTCCTGCTACCACCGACCGATGTCCACCGACTCTATGTCCGCAACTACCCCGCCGCCAGATGGGAATTGTCTTCACTACCACCACCACCATCATCATCATCCCAACATTCTCATTCGGACTTGAAGATGGAGCTAAAGTTAGAGGAACCGCGGAGAGAGGTTCCATGGTGCAGCGTGGACCCATTCCCGCCGACGATGGAGGCACTTAGGAAGCAGATATCTGAATTCCCCCTCTACTTTGACGGCAGTGCACCTAAGCCCTTCCATTGCACCATCAACGCCGGCGACATCCTTTACCTGTAAGCACCGGATCACGTTGACTCTTTCTTCTTTCTTTTTTGGGGGTTATGCAGAATGTTTATACCTATGATTGCAGGCCTAGTATGTGGTTCCACCATGTGAGGCAAACTCCAGACTCCGTTAGTGGCAGGACCATTGCCGTCAACTACTGTGAGTTGCTATATGAAGAACCATACTATGATGAGATTTTCCATGCCATGTTCTCTTATTTGTAAAGTGGAATTGCAGGGTATGATATGCAGTTCGACATTAAGTACGCCTACTTCAACTTCTTACAGTCTATTCCCATATCTGCGCCTGCTGAGTCCTCTCATGACCAAATTAAACATGAGCTACCTGAGGAGGCTGAGAACGCATAGGATAAGATACAAGGCTTTGCTGGCTTGCCTGCTTTTCTGCGCCTGCTGAGTCTTCTCATCAAATAGTTTCACAATAGTTCTGCTGGCCATCTCCGCATTTCCTCGTTTTTGATCTCTGAACTGGGGGATCTGTTACATTTCCCCTTACTGTTGCCAAAATATTTATTCTATAAAAATTTTAATCAAATATCTTAATACTCTCGGATGAGTCTCCTTATGATCAGTTTATGGGATCGGCATTCCTATTTGATTTCAATTTGAAGAAGCAGAATGAACGTTCCTTTTTACAAGATGAAAATCAAGAAGGGCCTATAAGTTGAACAAGGGGGACTAAGGAAAGACTGATTTGTAGGGGAGACAAACCTTACAAAATATTTAAAAAATATAATATTTAAGCACAAGAGGTGGATTTGGTGGTGTTTTATATCTTAATATAAATTAGTTAATTATTAAAAAAATTAAGTTTTATATAATAATTATTATAATATTTAAATAATTTATATTTTATATGAAGTTATAAAGTCGTCCATTTTTTTCTCTCCCGTTCTTTTTTTCTCTCTCCAATCGTTAATATTTTGTGTTTGCAATCAAATAATTTAAGTGACTGCGAAATTTTGATTTTTATGGTTATAAATTTTATGTTGAATTAATTTTATGTTTTGTTATTTTTACTTTTAGTATACGCATTGTGGGCGCATTGTCTGCTAGTTATATTCGAAGTGCAAGATGAAGATAACAAGGAAAATTGCCACAATGCTTCAAGAGCTGAAGCCAAATCGTCCAACAGCTCGTGCTTCCACTTATAAATAATGCCCAGCAACGGCAGAGAAATGACTAAGGAACCTAAATCCTTCACCAAATGAGTGGCAGATAAATAATACAAACCACATTATTGAAATAAATCTTGAACTATTATTTGTGTTATCAGAACATCATATAATACAAATTAGACAATGCAATGGAGACATCTTATAGCAATTTATATGTTCATGCACCTGCATTTTGGCCGACGAACAAACAACATGCTTTGAATAAGGGACTTCTCTTTGCTTAGAAATGTATTCATCAGGAGGTCATTGATGATCCCGAATTGCATGCTATGTTATGCATCGGGATATGTATCACAATCCTGAACCCTTGCAGAGCCATCCTTCTCTGGCTTCCCCACTCAATTTATGGGACAGCCTAATTTTTATACATCCTTCATGCAGGGTGTCCAAGGATGCTGACGTGCTTCACGTCCAGCGATTGCCGCGACTTCATATCAGCCGCACACTCACAAAACTCAAAAAGAGCATGATAAATATTAATATAATTTTATATACCGAGAACAATGCAAAAAAAATGGTATTATATCTAGACACAAAATACAAGGGAACCTCGTACAATATAACAGGAAAACAAAAAGGCTCGGTTCATAAAGAATACAACCAAACATGGACCGCAAGTAGCATCCTTTATGATAATTTGCGTACAGCTTTGTGCACAAGGGACTTGGTCTTCCTCGAATATTAAGCATAACAACAACGTACAAAAATCACCAATATAAAGACTGGTTTATATCTCCAAAATGGTTCTAATCTGATCTGGCGAATGCCTAACCAAGTACTTCGGGTCATGGTAACCATTCCCGGGATCAACGACTGCAGCGTAGATAAGCTCATAGACATCTGCTAGCGCCTTTGCGACACGTGCGCTCGCCTCAGATCGTAAGCTTGGCACCTGCAACTGCTCAAATTCTGGAAGGGAGCCTTCACTTCCTGTAACAATTCCAAAGAATGTTCTCAAGCACTCCGAGAGCGCAGGAGGTGACACATCTTCAATTTCAGCCAAAGGTCTGGCCTCTACTTTTCCACCATCAACCACAGAATTATGGAAATATGACATCTTCTTGAACAGCCCGCATCTCCACAGTATTGCATCTACTTCCTTCTCAGCAAGGATGCTGACATGCTTCCCAATCATTGAGCTCAGATTGCTCACATAGCCTGCAGCAACTTCCTGTCCGATCAACGGCTGCTGAATAGCCGATAGGCAATTGATAAGATAAATCTTGGATGAAGTTTCAGCAGTCTGAAAATTTATGTCTGATTAGATCATGTCTAAACAAAAGGAGACTGATGCTTGAAAATCAGAATGTACTTCAAGTTTTGCCCGATGTACAACGAATGACTTCATCATTCAAATCTACATTCATTTGCATACTATGAAGAGTCAAGAAAAAGCATTGTGAATTGTAGGTCAATGCTACAGTTTGGATCAATAGGTGTATTTAGGCAATGCAATCTCCTATTATTTCTTCCAATCATTACTATTTGTAAATTGGTGATATGTTGCGTATGTGCGTGTGTATATATATATATGGAAATGCTAAGCTCCTCTCGAGAGGAGCAAGCTACGCAAACATTTTCAACGATCCGAATCTCAAATAAAAAATCAAAACTGAAGTGATCTAGGATGTAGAAACTATTTAAATACCAATATTCAAATAATTTTGTTATTTAGTTCACCCTATATAACGCAGTTAAAACAGACGCCTCAAAATAACCACTATAAAAAGTTTGTATACAAATTTCCAAATTGAATGAATTTCGACACATTTGAATAAAAAACATGTACATCAACATCTTGATTTTGGATTTTCAAAATTCTATGTACACATCATTCTAGCATCGCAAGGACTTGTAACTATGTATATCTTTCATTAGCATAATTTTGATATACAAGTAACACTTGATGAAAACTTATGCCTTTTGGTTTTGAGTTACTCTTGAACTGCTAGATCACTTCTACAAGTTCCAACATTTTATTTAAGATTCAGATAATCAAAAATTAAGCCTAGTCTGGCTCTTCTCAAGGAGCTTATCCTTTTCTATATATATATATATATATTAGGCTCTTAACAAGAGGAGTTATATATATACATATATACATACATACATTAGCCCCTTGACTTCGTAATTTTTTAGCCCCTCCAGATATAGATCTCGATAACCACCCCCTACTTTCAAGTTTTCTTATTTTTTAACCCTAATAACTAACACATGGTATTTTTCTTACGAAAATATCCTTTTGATTACTAATTTCCTTATATGCTGATTTCTTTAAAGTAATTTCACGGGATGCAAGATGAAATGCTATAAGAAGTTGATGCAAATCCAGATAATTGGATGATTGCTCGCTGGAAAAAAGGGAATGTCTCTTTGCGTTCTATCAAAGCCAACATTACAAATTCACAACCTACCGCAATCTATACATGTTAATTGTAGTCTTTGCTTTCTTGCTATATTGTTAACAATCTTGTAAAACTCGGTGAATCTGGATAATTTTCATTATTGTACGAGGGTCATTACAATCTATGGATCAATGAGAATCATCCTAAGCATTAATATCCATGACTTTGCTTTCTTCATTAAAGCAAATAATTGCTGACAGATAATATTCAAGGATATTCAAATATGGAATGATCAATATTACAAATTGTCACAATCACTGCTACAATCTTAAAAATAGAAACGAAAGATTTTTGGGAAAACATTTGGAGAGGGTGGTGAGGGCTGATCTAGGGTTTGGAGAGGAAGGCAAGGACTCTTGATGGAGGAAAAGTTCCTACGGCAACAACAAAATTGAGTTGTATTATTAGCAGGGATATTAGTGTCAATTTAAGGGATAGATGGATTAAAAAATAAGTAATATCGAAATTAGGAGGTTATAATTAATTTAAACAGATAAGGGGTTAAAAAATAACTTTTCAGATAAACAAGGAGTAATCCATAATATATATACAACTTGTCATGCGTTTGCATGCATGTACAAGTATATTTTAAGTTGGCAATTGTACAAGAATGTTTTAAAAAGTAAAACAAATATAAGTAGAAAAAGAGTATAAACAATTAGTTAAACTCTTTGTAGTATAATTAATTGTTCACCACTTTGTAGTTCGATTGTATGATTGAACTGCTGCCCAAAAGTATGACGCCTTCCCTTCATACATGTCTCTGAAATTTACAAACTCCAGAACATCAAATCATCAATTATGATTTTTTTTTTAATTCCTTCATATAAATGGTTAATGAAACGTTCTATTGGCTTAGAAAATGAAAGGATGCATCTTTTGAGAGCCAAAAATATGCATCTTTTCAAATTGAAAAGATCCTCTTTTTTGGACGTGTAAGAGTTGTCTTTTCATAACACCACATAACGTTGTCAGAGTTAAATGCCAAAACGGAATTAACCGTGGCTTAAGGCTATCCTTTTCAATATCAAGAATAGATTTGTGTTATGAATTAGATCAGTAGACAGTAGGAAGCGAACAATTGTATTGAGTCTGAGTCGAGTCTATGTCGTGGTTAGTAAGAGTTGTAGTAGAAAATATTATTATTTGAAGAATATTGTAAGAATCCATATTTCGCAGAAATTGTTTTTATTTAGCGAGTTATTTGAAGAATATTGTAAGAATCCATATTTAGCAGAAATTGTTTTTATTTAGCGAGTTCTTTACGGTAGGAGTTTGGATCAATAGAATCTATAAATTCCAAGGTTTTGCATGCCATACCGAGCCAAATTTCGGTAAATTCAAAACTCAAGACGTGCCAATTGTGCCGTGTCACCCATTTCGGTTATTATATTATATTTATAATTATATTAGGATTAAAAAATAAAAAATATAAATCGAGTTTTATTATTTAAAAATTTTAATACATATTAATTACAACAAATTATTGCGCGTGGACCCGAAACTCATCACATGGTGCGTGACCCAAAAAAAAAGCGCATGCGCTCCATGACCCAAAAAATGCATTGTTCGTATTTCTCGCGGAAGATGAACAGTACATAGCATTAAAAAAATAAAAATAAAAAAAAACAAAAAAAAAAAAACAAGAGAGACGCTATGTCGGCCGGCTCGGTGCCGGATCCCCGTGGATCTGGCTCGGGCGGCACAGCGTCTGCCATCCGAAACGTAAAACCATGATAAATACATAATGTACTATTTATTATTATTATTATTTATGGATGCATTTTATTATTTGAGTTTTTTCTTAGGAGTAGAGTTATTTTAGAACAGCCACCTAGTTATTTGTCTATCTCGCTGCGTTCTGGCAGTCAATAGAAGGTGATTCATAACAATATGGTATTAAAGCGATTGATTTTATGAACATGCGTTGATTCTTGCACTCTGCTATTTATCTTCTGGCAATCACCACAGCAACGTTGTCTCCAACCACATAAATGCTTATTGTATGTTTCTTTAGGTTTTGGAGACCGATCCGCGTCAGAGGAGAAGTACACCCCATCACACTGTTCCCAACTTTGTCCTTAACTTCGTCACCGAAGATGTTAACACCATCACTATAATCTCCGACTGTCCTTACTCTGCCTCTAAAATTGTCATCACCATGTCAGACTTTGTCTTTGCATCTGCCACTAAAGTCGTCATCACCATTACCACCATAACCGACTTTGTCCTTGGCTCCGTCATTGAAGTCGTCATCACCATCATCACTATCTTCAGTACAGCCAATATGCGTTGATTTCTTTCCACTACCACTTATTGTTTTCGAAATGAGTGGAATGTTAATAGACCGGATAACCGAGCCGTTGTATAAAGTCCAACTTGTAAAAGAAAGGATTACTATTTGAAGAATATTGTAAGAGTCAATATTTAGTTGACTTGTTATTTAGGAAGGGTCCTGCTATGGCAGGAGTCCAAAAGAGTAGCATCTATAGACATATTATTTACTTTCATTATATTTATGGAAGAAATAATGTAGTCTATTATGCATGGTTTTAGGTACCGATCGGCATAGCTCGTGCTGGGTGGCACGTGCCTGTTTCGACAGTTGTCGGCACGGCACGAACCGGCACGACTCGTACCGAAAAATCTTATCCTAGAATTTTTTTAATTAATTTTAAATGTATATTTTTATTTTTAAAAATAACAACTAAAATACATATCAGCACGGCACCACCGACACATCTCGAATTTGGGATTTGCCGAAACACGGCACGATACGGCACCTTAAACCTTGCTATTATAGTATTATGTGATTGTCTAGTAGGAACCAGGCCATCAATGGCTATCTCATGCATGCATACCGCCAACAGAAGTCAACCTAGTTGGTCATAACAATTTGCTCTCAAGAACTAGGAAGTTTCTAGTCAACCTTATTGGGTAAATTGGCATAATGATAAAAAGAAAAGCATATAGAATAAGAATATATCAAATTCTGCTAAATGGACAG
Source organism: Xerophyta viscosa (assembly GCA_002076135.1). Taxonomy (NCBI): domain Eukaryota; kingdom Viridiplantae; phylum Streptophyta; class Magnoliopsida; order Pandanales; family Velloziaceae; genus Xerophyta; species Xerophyta viscosa. The sequence continues at coordinate 423,828 of MJHO01000084.1, forward strand.
TCAATGGTCATGTTATTTTTACATATTACCATCATATGCCCTTACAAGACCAAAAGTTGCATGGTACTTACCTGAATTGCCGTAGATGTCGTCCTAGCTAAAATTGCATCAACTGATATGGAATCTCTGCTGCCTGAGCTAGCATCGGAACTTGTTCTTCTTCTCGAAAGTGCACCTTTAGACTTATGTGCCTCTGCTGCTTTCTCACAAATCTGTGATACATGAAAAAGTCCATCAGAAGAATTCTAGTAAACCATCAAAAGATAAATAGTTTATGAATGTGTCAAGGAAATTGCATTTACAACTAGTTTTTCTACTTATTGTGATTTAGATAAACGTAGAATATTATCAATAATCCTACAAAACAATCCCTAAAGGAATGTATCACTATCTTCTCATTACAACAGATAAACTGCATTTTTTGCCTAAGGTAAGCACCTTAATTGCTAACAGAGGTATGCTTATGCTCTTAAATTACAGGATTTAAGATGAGAAGCACTTTGTAGTTGACATAGTAACAGTCACCATCAGCAAGGCCAGACCTGCTCGCTTGATAACCAGCTTTGCAGATATTTAATAGAGCTAAACTACCGTGCTACTTAAGAATCATGACCTGACTTCCTACAAGATGAAGTATGCTTCGTCAATTTGTCACGGCGACTTTGACACATTTCCAAATAGACTCATAGAAGCAATTTGATCCAATCAAAGAAGAGAAGCTCAGCAAGCACCGAAAAAATTAAAGAAAAAAAAATCCAGCTATGGTCGTGGTTGGAATCAGGTTCTATGCATTACGCTTGCTTCTTTGATAGAGTATACAAATATTGTTGTCTCATTCCTAAAAACTGAATGTCAGCATACCAAAATATGCAACATTTAGTGTCTATCGAGTCACTATAATAACTCTTATGCAAGCAAAAGTGAATCAAGAATAAACAATTAACATGAGAAGCTTAGGGAGATACTTCAGATAAACATTTAAGGTGATCTTCACTAATGTGCATAAACAACCGATTACTGTTGGAACGAAAATTCAAGCAAGCATTCAAGTACTCAAGGGGCTAGGGTGGCTCAGAAGATGCCAAATCTTACCTGAACAATAGGATCAAGTAAAGCAGTTAGCACAGGATCAAAGTCTGGCTTCTTGCCTGAAGCAGGAACCATCATACTATTGTAGGTATCAATAAGCTCAAGCAGCAGTGAAACTCCTTCTCTAACTGCTTGAGGTGGGGATAAATCAACGGCAACCAGGGGCGGATATCTTAGCAGTTTGTCTCCGCGCATCTTCAGAATATTAAAGAAAGTTTGCTGCGCTGCATCATTGAGCAGCCATAGTGTATTGCACAGAGCTGTTTCGCTCCCAAGCAAGTCTGTTATCTACAGATTCATGAAAACTAAAATGAAAAATAAATTAAGCATCAGTGTATGTATAGATGAAAGGTAAGAAAATTAACTCACAGTGTGAGCATAGAACTCCAATGTATTAGTAAGTTTGTAAGAAACTATCAAACTAGGCTGAGATTGCAAAACTTGCTCAACTCTGACTTTAAAAGGTCGACATACTCCTTCAAATATTCTATCAAGAACGAAAGTCATATCAGGCTCTGTCTTAGCAGGGTCGCTTTCTAAGCTCTTGGAGAGGCGGTGGATGGTTGATCCAGTATCAGTCATGGCATCCGGATCTAGTAAGGAAAAAATGAGCTCTCTTTCTGATGCCAGAGCCTACTCAGTGGGGAACAAACAGTGCAGTGATCATCAGCAGCAAGTAACAGTTTATATAAAATCAACATGATAGAGAAATATTTAGACCTGATGCAGCCAACCCAACATATCGCTCACATAACGTAAAGGATCATGTGCATGCACTTCTATGGGTCTTGGAAGCCCTCCAGGTCCTCCTCGTGTAAGAGCACTTAAGAACCGTCTGAACAATGCATGGTGTCTCATATTGGCAACCTGGAGGTATCTGATCAGAAATTCTAGCAGAAATTTTTCGTACTAAAAGAATTAACAACAAATTACCTCATACCTCTTCAGCACAATATTTGAAGAGAACAGGTCTTTCTTTCAAGCAACGGACAGCTGTCTTCAAAAGCTCACTGACTTCGGGATTATCAGAATCACCAAGTTTTTTACACTCTGCTTGAACCCACCTGCAATACAAAGCCAAATAATGTAGCTTTAATGCTAACTCAAAATAAGGTAGTTTAGAACAAGGCAGAGAATTTAACTTTCCCTCTTTCCTTCATGACTTTCTAGACACAAGAAGTTCAAATTAAGGAATACTGACAGCATCTAATAAGGTGTGATTTCATCAGTAATTGATAGAGCATTGCAACAATGAGTTAACATTAGAGCATCACGTGATCAAATCAAAGAAACCATGCTGTACGGAGATACTCAGACTGGCAAGCTCAGGGGTTACTTAATGACTCTACCAAGCACCATAAATATAAGCAAGCAGTTTATATGTGGCATCACGTAGATCTGAAGGTAAGTGTTTTGGCATTGGCCAATATGGAACAAGTACACAACTTGCTTTCCCCCTATTGGCTACTACAACCTACTGCAAAGCATAAGTCAAGTACAACTACAACCTTAAGTCATTTCTCCATCCCTTTTTTGAACCCCTTCTAGTTGTTGGGGGATAAATAGCATTCCAAATACTTACAACTGACCTGCATAGTCTCTCATAAGCACCTTCTTGGTATACAGACATCATATCCATCAGCTCCAAGCCTGCGCGCTGTACACAAAACTGGAAATTAAACATAAATACTAGACCTACCAGGCCCAAGGTTTGCAGTTCAATTTTAAGAACGAGGAAATGAAGTAAAGAAACCATATAATTTGCAACTTAGAAAGCTAAAGGGTTCGACATTTACAATCCTTCCATACTCAATATTATCGGGAGGAATGAGATCATCACGAGGAATGACAAGTTCAAGATGTAAGAATGTAAGAGAAAAACAAAATAAAAGGATGACTATGACAGATTAGAAGCACTGGCGCATTGCTCAGCTCTCATTAGTTGAATATAAATTGTTTTACCGTCTCATTTCATAAGATAGAATGATGCACAAAGTAAAAGCAATGACAAGAATTGTGCTATATTTACCTAACTGTGCAAAATGCGCATGCTAGAGAGCAAGCTTCAGAATCATGAAGTAGATATTAAAAATCATAAAAGAAATATTTAGATCTATTATAGAATTTAATTGGAGAGGCTGTCCTCAGACAATGTGGTTACGGCATAAAAGATCATGTATAAACAAGTTGTTTGACAATAGATTTTGGCAACCCAAGTCTCAATTCGTATAAAAAATATGGAGGAGTGAAGATGCTTTGAGGAGCAAAAAGTAGTGGAAAATAAACACCCGCCTGATGATGTGTCCTCAGCAATACTTTACAGTTGCCGTGGATTTGCTGGACATGAGCCAACGCCTTGAAGAAATTCTCATCCAGCTCGTCATCCCGCAGCGCTTTGATCTAGAGTCAGCAACACACACACAGACAGACACTGAAAGCTCAGAATTGATACCAGATGCATGGATGGGAAAATATCATTAACTCAGGGACACCAATAAGAAACCTCCTCAGGAGAAAGCTGGTAATCTCGAAGGAAGCATGAGACGATCTCTTGGCGTTGGGTGGTGACGTCAAGCTCTTGCTGCAACCTCTCGGTCATAGTGATGATGTCCCCAGTAGTTGCGCTGCAGCTGCTCAGTGCCTTGCCAATCCTGCACGATCCTCATATGTTATAATGATTAATTGATGACTAGAGCGTAGAGGGGATTGATCCGTATTATGGAAAGAAGGCAAAAGTAATAACTGGTCGCATGCTTGGGCGAGGGCGTGGACTTGTTGGTCGACGCGGTGGAGGGCAAGATGGGCTGGAAGGGAAGCATCGAGGAAGTGGTGGTTGATGGAGAGGGCGCGATCTTCTATGGCGGACTTGAGATTGCGGCGGGCAGCGGCGCTGTTGTCAGTGTAGAATGTGGAGAGAGTGGCCAGCGATGCCACCAACTCGGGGCTCTCGGTCCGCGTCTCCAGCACCTTCTTCAGCTTCCGCGACAGCCCCGGCGCCAGCGAACCCGCCATTAGAATACAAATCTCCTTCAAGCTCCGGTTCCGGCCGATGATATATATATAATCATAGATCTGTAGAAGTAAAACTGCTGGATCTCCTCCACTTTCTCATCTCCTCGATTGCACTACTTATCAAAAAATAGGCGTCTTTCTCTGGGCCGTTTAAATGTGGCTCGGGCCTGGTTTATTTGTGCCAGGCCGGGCCTACTCTTTCGGATTCGTGTCGAGTCGTCATCCTGGCAATTTCTACTCGCTCGCTGCGAAGCGAAGAGAAACGAAAAGGGCGTCTTATCCGTTAATCCTCTTTCTCTCTCTCTCTCTCTCTCTCTCTCTCTCTCTCTTTTGAAACTTGAGCTGAAGAAAAACAACAGGGAAGCAAGCATTCCTCCTCGAGCTTAAGAAATAGGGCAAGCAAGAGTACGCTGCGATATTTCTTAATTTATACTGTAACATATTGAGCTAGCAGGCAGACAGAAATATGACATGCCTTGCGCCGCCGCAGTTCAAGCTCAGGCCTCTTTCGTCATCTTCTCTTGGAGCGCCGCCTCTGCTCCTCCTGCACGGTACACTGTTCTCCATCTTACCCCTTCTTGGCTCTGATGTCAGCATGTCGTACTTACGCAATGGTATATTGGATTGGTCCTCAAATGCCCCGCCTTGCATTATTAACCAACTAGCTGCTGAGTCAGTTCTGTAGTTGCTCACTGACAAGGAATTCACTTTCCGTGTGTCCGATAATCTTTGTTTGTCTGGTAAGGTAATAATTGGTGAATCAGTAGGGACTCATATTGGCATGCTCTCCGAAAGGAGCAGTTTTTATAAGGATTTTCACATTCATACTCCAAAATCACCCAATTATTGTGGCCAACGGCAGTTAGAAGATATGAAGACTAGATGGTAGTATAAAGTATAAACTATTGTTTCATTATAGCAAAATTGTTTTTATTTTGACATCCTGGCAGTTTGTGGTGCCTCCTAGTCCATTGGGGTTACAAGACAACTGCAATTAAATGTTCCCCTAATTTAATTATCTAACAGACTCGTATAGTTTTCTTTCTTATACTCCTTAACAACTTTGAGAATTTACTTCAAGAGTGAAACCGCTCAATTGCCTATTAAAACTTTTTCGGCACATATGCCTATTAAAACTTCATGGATACTCCTTAACAACTTTGAGAATTTACTTCAAGAGTGAAACCGCTCAATTGCAGAATTGTCAAGCCTTGGGCCTGTTGTTTCCCTTTTTTGTTTTTGGTTTATTTTATTTCAAAACCATAGGCCTCTTGCGTTTGGTAAATGATGTTTGTAAACTCTACTCATGTCTTTTGTTGTATAGCCAAGGCGAGAGAGCATGTTTGTTTCCGAGGCCTTTGTGTTTCCTCTTCAATGACTGCAGTAGTTGAAGCAGAGAAGCGCCAAACACCTTCTCTAGAACTACATCCGACCTCGTTTGGACCTTCAAAGCCCTTGACATATATAGCAGGCACTGGTCCACCAGGAGAGGTAGGAGATAAACCCTATGTTACTTGCAATTCTTCAACAAAAAAAAAAAAAAAAGAATGTTACTTTGTCTTTATCTTTCTCCTCCTTGTTTGAGCATTCTTCCCTGTTTCCTGCATTTTTCCAATGTTGATATTCCAAAATAAACACCTTTGTTATGTTGAAATGTAGGTAGTGATATTGTATACTCAAAAAAAATTTCTTGAGGTAGCTGAATAATGAAATTTTGATGTAGGCTGCAACTACAAGCTCTTTGTATATGTATATCAATATTTCGTATGTATCTGCAGACAGTCTTGGAAGCGTCCTGGGCCAGTGAAACCCTACTCACAAGTGAAGAGGCAGTTATAGCTGCAGCTGCTGCTGAGGCAGTTGCTCTTGCAAGAGCAGCAGTTGAAGTTGCTAAAGATGCAGCACAATTGATCAATAATGGAAAATCTACAAAATTAAACAGAGCTGAGGATGTTAGTTCTGGAACTATGAAGTTCGGATTTGGTGATGAAGAACATACTGGTATAATTGACTTTACAACTATGTCTGAAATTCCATTTGAAGAGGAGTTAGGGAACCAAATTTCATTTCTAGATAGAGATGCATCACCAGTTGCTTCTGATGATCAAGAGTTTATTAATGGGCAGCAAGAAACATATATTTCCGTAAGATCTGGTCGTCAAACTGAGAGAATTGCTAGAAGAGCAAGAGCCATACGAAAAGTTGCAGCTAGTGTCATCTCAATGAAATCAGTATCATCTGCTAGCAGGAAAAAACGTTCCACTTTGCAGGAGGTTGATTATTCAGATCCCTTGCGCTATTTGAGGGGCACAACAAACTCTTCCAGGCTGCTCACAGCTAATGAAGAGCTAGAACTTTCTGAGGGAATTCAGGTGAATGTTTGTTATGATTAGGGAAATTATTTCCTGATTTAATTTCATTATTTACTGAATGACTTTAATGGCTAAGCCTACTAGCGCTTGCTGCTACAAGTGGTTTTTTTATGCGTATATCTCCTAAAAGTCTTGGCGTTATTCATCAAGTTAACATTTTGCTTAATGAATATGCATTTTAGACAGGCAATTGAGAAGATGGCATGTTAGTCCTAGTTGATGTACATATACATAAGCCAAATAGTCTTTTTATCAAGTGTTTCAACCAGCCGTTGTGGATTCTTGTTGACCTTTTGGGCAGCTGATGTCTATCAGTGTTGTGCATGCTCTCCCATGATTATCATAAACAATTCTATTGATAGCAATTATGCAAAGCCTTTTTTTAGTACAGACAGAGGTAAAAAGACATACATATGATTATTTGAGAAATGCTATTCTTCAGGAAGTCAACTTTTTGAAATTAAATACTTTAGAAATGGTCATTTCTAATATGACTTGACAGTAAAAATGTTGTAGCAATATCCTCTTACCTTTCCAGTAAAAATACTATACAATGAATGAGAATAAATTTGAAAGGTAAAAGCATTTTTTCTACATTTTTTTAATATCAAGTCACATAGGAAGTGGTCCTTTAAAGTACTTAAACTACAAAAGGTGGCCTGTTTGGGACAATGCCACATCAGTCATGAGTTTCTTAGGATCCAAATGAAGATGAAGAATAGCTTGCTTCTGTGATCCTTATTGACTTGGAAAAAGCATATGATAGGATCCCTAAAGCGGTATTGTGGTTGATTTTAGTGAAGAAAATGACCTCCCTAGCATAAATTAAGGCCATCCAAAATATGTAGGAGAAAGTTGTTGCCAGTATTAGGGCGATTGAAAGTGACTTGGATGCTTTTCCTGCTACCATTGGTTTCCATCAAGGATCAGCTCTAAACCCTTTCCTTTTTGCTTTATGGATGAGTTCACAAGGTGAATCCAAGATGATTTCCATATAGTGCATACTGTTTGCTAATGACATTGTTGATGGCATGTAAGAAGAAGTTTCATGTAAAGCCGGCATTGTGGAGGGTGGCACTAGAGTGTGAAACTGGAACAATGAGGGAGAGCGGGTCGAAACCTAGTCTATAGAATGCAAGTGAAACCCTACTAGCCAACACAATGTGATTAGGCTGAAGCTAGGGACCGAAAGTATAAAGAACATTTCAAGTATTTGCATTCTATTATACATAGTAATGATCAAATAGATAAGGATGACGGCCAACAAATCGACGTTGGATAGTATAAGCAGCGAACGGCGTCATGGATTTTCTGCGATAGGAAGTTATCCTCAAAATTGACAGGAAAGTATTACTGTATTGATATAAGACCTACTACGTTGCACGGTATGAATATTAGTCGGTGAAACATCATCTTTTTAAGACTTAAGAGGATGCTATGAAGGATAAAGTCTGTAATGGGTTTATCAGACAAAACTTAGGGTAGCTCTATGAATAGAATATGAGGAAAGGCGGTTGCTGTGGTTTGGTCATGAAGGCGAAGTCTATTAATTGTGCCTGTTAAAAGATGTAAAAGTTTCACTAGCGAGTGGAAAAGGAGAAGAGGCAAACATATGAAGAGTTAGAGAGAAACCATCATACATGATCTTATCTACTTAGACTTTTATGAGAAGGTGGCTCTTGATCGAGCTGAGCAGCTGCGAAGAATTCATGTTATTGATGTTATTGTTTAGAGGACTCAAGGGAAGGTGATTTTCTCTTACTGTCCTTGTTGTGTCCTTTCTTTTTTCTCTTTTTCTGCTTGTGGTTCCTTTGTCCTGTGGCCTTCTTCTTTGTCTGCGTAATGTACTTGTGGTGTTCTTTCTCCTTGTTGTTGACATTTTTATACCTCTTATTTTCTGCACCTTCCTTCTGCTTGTTTTTAGGAGTGTTGTAAGGATGCTGTTAGAAATCTTAATTGTGGAATTGTGTGCTTGCGTGCGTGTGTGCTTGGGTGTTTCTAGTCAACCCGAGGTCCTAGGAAAGCAGCCTTTTCGACACATTGCTGCGTGCATCTACCATCCCCAACTCCGCTTAGGCGTGTATTTTGATTTAATTAAGCAAAAATGGTATCTATGTGCAAGAACATCAAGTTATTTGAATATATAAAGTATTTTGGGAGGTTAGTCGGAAGTTTCAAAAAGTTCATCCTGAACAGGGCTACCATTTTTTATTTATCGATGAGTACTTTATTGGATGACATGTATTTGTTTATGTGGTTGATACACTTGAAGTGCATATTGTGCAGGACTTACTGAAGCTCGAAAAGCTACAAGCGGATCTTACACAAAGAAATGGTGTTCAACCAACCTTTGCTCAATGGGCAGCGGCAGCTGGAGTTGATCAAACAACCCTCAAGAAGCGCTTGAACTACGGCACCATGTGCAAGGATAAGATGATAAAAAGCAACATAAGGCTGGTTATCTCTATAGCTAAAAATTATCAGGGTGCTGGCATGAACCTTCAGGATCTTGTTCAGGTACATACAACCATATTTACCAGGTGACGTTTATGGCCCCGTATATTTTCTTTCCAAGTTTGCACGCTGATCCGTAATGCTGTTGACAGGAAGGATGCCGGGGCTTAGTGAAAGGTGCAGAGAAGTTTGATGCTTCAAAAGGGTTCAAGTTCTCAACTTATGCTCATTGGTGGATCAAACAAGCTGTTCGGAAATCCCTGTCAGATCAATCCAGGACAATTCGCTTGCCGGTAAGCTATTCATGTATAATTAACTGACAGGCATCTGATTTACGTAATTTGACAATGATCTCCAAATAAAAGAAACGTTACTTGGTATTAGTAAGTGTCACTCCTTATCTACATTGGATGATCGTAGATTAAGAACACAAAATTACTTAAATAAGGCTACCATATCCTAGGAGAAGCTATTTCAACTATATTGTTATTCTTTGTGATAATTCAACATGAGCTTGTCGGATTCATTTGATGTTTTCGATGTTGTAAAACAAAAAACATTCTATTGTCACACTTCCTTTCGAATCTTTGTCGCCTCAGTGGGAATTCACTGATTAGTTAACCATATTTGACGGTCAAGGCCACAGACCTTTTATCTTACTAGAATTTGCATTCTATAGTTCCACATGGTAGAGGCAACTTACCGTGTAAGAGAGGCCAGAAAGCAGCTCTACAGTGAGAACGGAAGATACCCAGATAAGGAAGAAATTGCAGAGGCAACTGGATTGTCCATGAAGAGGCTTACTGCTGTAATGCTGACCCCCAAAGCTCCACGATCACTTGACCAGAAAATTGGAATCAACCAGAATCTAAAGCCTTCTGTTAGTCCTTCTCATGCACTTTATGGATTTTCTTTGTCTTCTACATTCATGCCTGTAATTCTCACGGTTTCTCTCCCCAATTTCACAGGAAGTGATCGCAGACCCTGATGCAGAGACTTCGGAAGAGATCCTCGTCAAACAGTTCATGAAACAGGATCTGAATAAAGTTCTGGATAGTCTAAACCCAAGAGAGAAGCAGGTAATCAGATGGAGGTTTGGGCTGGAAGATGGAAGAATGAAGACATTGCAAGAGATTGGTGAGCTGATGGGTGTAAGTAGAGAACGAATTCGTCAAATAGAATCCTGCGCATTCAGAAAGCTGAAAAATAAAAAGCGAACTAAGCATTTGCAGCAATACTTAACATTGTCATAGTTTTCTGAATCATCATACTGAGCAACAATAAGTGTTTCAAGGTTAATTTTGCTTTGAAGAAAAGTTGATCTGTCAAGTTGTTCTTATTCCATCTTCGAACTTTCTTGTATCTGTAAATTTTGTCCTTCAGAGTGACTAAATCCATTTGATCAGAATTCCGGATCGGTTAGTCTTTCTTGAAGGTAGAAGTTGCAGTCCTGGAGGTCCCTTGTGTATGTGATAAGTGGCAGATGAAATTCTTGTTAGCCTCTGTTGTCAATCAATTATGCAAGTAATAATGAGGATTCCACCTTTTGTCTCCACTGATTAAAATTATATCTGTCAGATTGGCAAGGGTCATGAACAAACTAAACTTTTGGCCCTTCGGTTTTTTTTTTTCTTTTTTTTTTCCTTTTTGAGGGAGTTCGGTGTTGACAAAATGGACCTCATTTTTTTTTATAAGTGAGATACATGTTGTATGTAAAAATATTTGAGTTTATCGAAGGAACGTAACATTTCCTTGGCATCATTTCTGAGGTCATGGTTGCTCCAAGGAAAGCTGTCTAAACCCATAGTCGTTTATATACTTGGCGGCTTGAAATTGTACGGCGCAGGTCTCTATTAATATCACTGCTCTTTGCAAGAACGAGTAGTAGTTCGCTCAGTGCCTGGATGTTAACGCACTTCACTAGGTATTAATTTTTTTTTTTTTTTTTTTTTGAAAATACATCGAATTAGATAATTAGATATCCAATTGTCATGCCATGAAAAACTGATTTTGGTTCATTTCATTCTGCAATTGTCATGATAGTATTTTTGTAGCATGGCTTCACAGAGACTGACTAAACCAAACCAACAAACCAACTCGTTCGTACATCAGTTGAGGTTGAACGAACTTCTCAGATACAATTAGCCAGACGGTTAAAAGTATAACCAGCACTTGGAATGTTATTCATTGAAATGTCCACCCATATGTGAGTCTACAACTTTCAGTAAAATAATAATAGGCACAAACATCTGGTCCTGCAGTTTCACACTGAAAAATTACAGGAAGGTTGCCTCTTCATCACTCATCGAGTTTACAGAAGCGATCCTCACTGTGTTACAGACAGAGGAAGCAAGAGCTATACCTAATAAGTAAACACATCAACTTGGGCCAGGGTGATATAAATACATGGCGACAGTAGAAGAGTAAAAAGTATAACTCATGGTGGAACCCATCAAACAAACATGTGTAAATGAATTTACATCACTTTTAGATGTGGAACTTGATGTAAATTTTTGAGGTACTAAGCATTTCGCAGCACTAGAATAAGCTACTCTTCATAATAACAAAGCATGTGTATTTTCAATAAACTTTCACAGGATTTGCCATTCATCTTCCTGATTATGAATATCACAGTCGTTGAAGTTCTCAGTCTCAAAACCATTCTCAAGTCTATCATCACCGAATTCGATTGATTTGCTTCGTTCAAATGACTGCGCGATAGTAAACAGAGGTGCTCCATTGGACCTATCGGCAAGTTGTGAAGCACGCGAACAAAAATCATGGAAATCATCTGCAGAACATTAATCTCGGAACTCAGACAACATGTTAAGATTAGAGATTAGCCAAATGATCAAGTCTAACGCAAAACAAGGGAGCAAGAACTAACCTTTGTCACGACAATAGAATCCAAGAGCCATAGACGGGTCAATAAGGTCAAACGGCATATGCCGAACAGTGCTAAAACCAATAAAAGGCTGTGTCAATCAATTAGGACAAATGGAAAAAAAATACGCAATCATTTGATAAGTACCTGCAGTGATATGAAGAAGTATCGGCCTCCAAACTATTGCTTTTGATATCAACTACCTGTGTTTTAATATATATTATTATCAAAATTCAACAAAAAACTACCATTAACATGTGAGTGACAAATAATTCAAACATGCATAAACATGTTTGAATTAAATTTAACAAACCATTAAATTTACGAAGGCTAACATTAAACCACAGGGTAATAAAAAAAAAAACTACGAATATGTGAAAAAAGTATATGCATTTGTGCGTGCAGCAAGTCCCTTGCCATATAATTGGAAAAAACAACTAGCAACTTCTTCTATGAGTAAAAGTGCCATACTCTTAGCAAAATGTTCTGTAACACATATCTTCTAATATTAAACAAAATATTTTAGGACATGAGAATAAAATAGATAATAATTGATCAGGTTGATGTTCAATCTCCTTTTGACAGAATGTCTAACTAAAGAATATCCCTCACCCTCCCAAAAAGGGATAGCAATGCATGCCATGTCCAGGAAAAGTGTTTGAATATGAACATGACAAATGGGGTTAGCTTGTTCATTTCCATAGAAGCATAAGGTACTCAAAAATTTAAATTCTTAAGTGATCATCATTATATATAGAGTGTTTGATACCATCTGAACTTCATGAGGATCCAGGTACAGTGCCTTGTCATCCTGCACACCAATCATGTATGTCGACGCCCCTGGTTTGCCACCTAAAATGCCAAGGCTCTGAGGGAATGTGAATGTTTCACATAGCAAGGGGATATATCTGAAAAATATTAGTATAAAATTAGCTCATACGTATATTCTTTGAAGAAGCGACGACAAAAAAAATGAAGTTACAAATCAAAGTGCATATCTGATATGACTGACACCAAGGATTTGGAAAATGAACTGTTGACTTAAAAGCTAAGCACTACTTTCTTTTTGTCTTTTCTTGTTCTCTCCTTTTTCTCTTTTATTAACACTATTAGCAACGGAAGGAGATCAAATGGAGAATAAGCAAGCTTAAAAGAAAACACCATTTAAGACGAGGTTCTCATGAGCAATATTGTGTATGGCAAAGAAAGGTTGGTCAAAGCAACTTAGAGCACTCTTCAGACTGAATAAGAAATCTTTGACTTACATTTTAACATGATGTTGAAGGGCAGTGAATCCAAAAAAAAAGAAACATAGATCTTAGCTTGCTTAGAGACTCATCAAGAAAATAGATACAATTTTCAAAGTGTTTTCTCTCAATAGGAAAGGGTGCATCGTACTTAAATGGTGCACTTAAAATAAGCAAGGTATCTATCAGAAAAATGTCTGAAAGGAATTGTAATACTGATGTGACTATAAGCACCACCCCATTGTTTACTTAGCAAAATTTTTTTTGTTTCATCTGATTGAATATGCAATAAAATTCCATTTACTGTAATATGGCCTCCTAAATTTGCAATGCGATATCATGTGGGAATAATGAGTTTCTCCTGAAAACAAAGAAAGAGTTAATACTAAAAAACAAGAAGGAAGAAGAGGTTAATTTTATCATTTATGACTTACCTAGGATTCACCTTTTCTAGTCCAAGAACCAATGGCACAAGTAAAAGAAGAGGCATCCAAATCGTTTGATCACTTTTTGAATAAGAGGACAGTCTAGCAGCAACATCAATATATACAACAGGAGCTCCACCTCGTTCTCCATCCTCCTCTCCAGAGACCACATAGAAGACCATCGGTAAAATCTTATCACCTTCATTAGCATTCAGATACTCTCTCCTATTACGAGCAATAGTTTCCCATGTTCGACACATAGCATATGGACCAACCCACGAGCCAGCAGCCAACCCATAGCTCCTTCCAGCTTGAAGTAGATTGCGTAATGAGAAAGTAGACTCCTCTAAATCACCAAAAAGATGTAAGATCTGAATATATTTGGGATCATATGGCTGCATAAACAACAGATGGTCATCAAAAGAAATCGTAAGATTATATACTACACGGGAAAACATATTATGTTTTTTTTTTCAGTTCTCATATACATGACATGATAGACAAAAGTAATCACTCACCTTTTGTAATGGCTTTCTCCAGCTTCTCCCTAGGTGATGAAAAATCAATGCCTGGAGGCATTTGATAAATGATCAATAGAATTACAGAAAACTCCTCACTTCCACTTTGATATATCTTTGAGTAAAACCATTGAATAACATTATCAAATAAAAGAAAACACGCACCTGGGCAACAAGCATCTGACTGCATCTGATCATGCAACCCCAGTTAACATCACTTGTTAACTGTGAATCACCAATAGCATCAAATCCTACAGAAAAAAGCTCATTAGCACTTCTTATTTACATGAAAAAGGACTTATTAAAGCACTTTTATACGGAACACAGCTTTCTTAATTATTCAAGGGCATGCTTTACTCAGAATTACGAACCTTTCCTATATGTAATCCAAATTCTTGATGAGAAATCTTGCAACAGCGCGGCCAAGCCATTGTCAGCATCAGACATTGCCTGTGATTGAACATTATAGCAAGTGCCTAAAAGCCATACTACACTTGTTGAGCTTGTAAGATCAGCTTTGCCAGTCCCAAGGAAACGTTCTTGGAATCTCCTCATTGGCTCACCAGATACAACTTTCTTCACTGTGGTTGTCCAGCCATGGCTTCTGTTCTTTGTTTCCTTCTTTTCACTAGAAACTGAATTGGTTTCAAAGAATGAGAAAGCAGATGAAATGATGTTTGACCATGTTGAGCCCTTTGTGGAACTATGTGCAGATCTCTGTGAGGAAGTAGAAGAAGGTAGACTACTTTTATCCGTTAATTCAACCGAGCATCCTTCGTGGATTTCTGAAAGCACATCTCTATCAGACAACGCCGTCATTACATAGTCATACGCGCATATGGATAATCACTGCACATAACAAATCAATAGAAACATCTGAATTCAAATTTCAAAATTGCATAATGTTGAAGTCTACACACAAATCTGGAGAAATCTATTTGCTATTTTGAGAAATCAGGACACGTCTAATTTTATCAGAATTTTGAGAATCATTGAGGTGAGATCATCGATCAAATTATGTGAAGTCAAGATCCTACTATAGCAAACAAAGAGGGAGATGCTTCAACTTCACCGGCTGCGAGATAGAAGGAAAACTGAATTGAATTGGATTGAAGGAGAACTAAATTTTTTGTTGGTTTTGGTTTCGTTCTTTTGACGTGAAGCAAGAGCTAAGCGTAATCCAGCACGCAAACATAAGAGGAAGTTGAGTGGCTGAGCTTCTACGCCTCCGACTCCGTCTCCGTCTCCGCCTCCGCCGGGGCGCCGCCGGACGAAGTGATCGGACCCAAATTAGGGCTTTTTGGGTTGGGTTGGGTTCGGTTTTTGGGTAGAAACGGGTGTAATATTTATGACTCAGAGCATGTCCGCCAGTATTTGTCTGCGTCCGTCAGGATTAGTTGCGGCTTTGTTTAATCCAGTGTGGCACGATAATTTGTAATCTTTTTTTTAGCTCTCCAGCCTTTAACTTTACCATTCGATGGAGGGCAATTTAGTCTTTGCAAATCAAAATAACGGCTGTGGGACTTCACAACCTTGGTCTTCAAGAGTGACTTCAAGCTCAACAACACATCAGTGGGCTCCTTCGGCGGACACTCACCTCTCCACCAATACCTCGCCGTGGGCTCCATCGCCGACTTCACCTTCGGTCTCGCCGCTGACTTTGGCTAGTCAGACCTATTCGCCGCCGCTGACGCTACCGGATCTCGTGGGTTCCCGCTGCCGGGTTTTAATTTAGGCGCGGCTGCGGCGGGGCGGATTATGAGTTTGTTGAGAAGAAAGACAGTCGGAGTTCTGTGTGTTCGTTGGCGAGTAATGTTGTGTGCTGTCGAAGGGAAGAGCTCGCGTGCGGATGTTGGATGTTGAAGATAATAGTGGTTAAATTTCTCGACGTTGAGGGAAGTGCTGGCGATGAGATGTCCTTGCGCGATGTGTAGGTTTGCCGGCGCCACTTTCTAAAGAGTTCCTCAAACTTCAACACAGCTACGCAGTGGAAGGGATTGAGAATTAAATATTAAAAAACAAAAATTATAAATTACCACATTTAACTAAAAGATGCCACATTGATAATTAACAGGCGCAACAGCAGGAGCTAACGATAAATTTATTATAAATATTTTGTTAATATAAAATTATTGCAAACATAATTATAGCATCCTATTAAATCAAAATGCATAGGCCTAGATTGTATTCCTACTATATAATTTTGTAATAAAAAGTTTTCCATAACATGCCCGAAGAAATGCACGTCAACATCAAATCTCATAGACGTAGACCGTATGGACGGCTTGATCACATAACATTTATGTTCTTGGGTATTATTTTACTTGCACTAACTACTACATTTGCGTTGTCATGAATCCTATAACCAAGCTAAGGCTTGTGGTCTCATCGAGAATGAATAAATTGCACTAGTTAGAGGAAAATTTTGTATAATGGCTTACAAAATATTAAAAAAATATCACCTAGTATGTTAAAATAATAATTAAATTTTTAATTATTATTTTAATATAATATTTGATATTTTTATAAAATTATTTAACTGAAAAATTGTATATTATTTCAAAATCTACAAACTTATAATTCAAACATTTTCATAAAAATAGTTAAAAATAAATTAAATGTGTTACCGTAAGTTTTTGTATACTATCACGTTTATGAGATATTATATGAATTACGTCTATGAGACAAAGTTGTAAATAAAAAGTTACCGTAAATTTTATATAAGTTTCGTAAATATGATATTATACAAAAATTTACAGTAATATATTTGACCTATTTTTAAAATAAATTTTGAACTACAAAATTGTATATTTTAATATAATCTACAATTTTGTAATTGACAATTTTCAAAAAAATATCAAATAATATATTAAAATAATAATTAAAATTTTGATTATTTTTTTTATACTATTTGATATTTTTTTTCGAAAAATGTTCAATAGGAAAGTTGTATATCATATCAAAATCTACAATTTTGTAGTTCAAATTTTTTTGTAAAAATATTTAAAAATAGATCAAATAAGCTAATGAAAATTTTATGCATTGTCTCAAAATAAGTGCTAAATATGATGAACGCCGACGATGGCGACCGCAGACGATCCGCATCCAATTGAAAATGATCCTGATTCATCGAGTCGAGCAGCAGGAAGCAGCAGAGCTTGATAGTTTTTACTGAGTAAGAATAACAAATTGTGATCTAGTTCATTCTTTCTTCCAAGTTTTTATATTTTTCACACAAAAAATTTTATCTTACTTTCTAAAATGTCCAGAAAAAATAAGTCATTGAATCTTCATCTACATATCATCGATATATCTGGTCAATATATCGGCAAATTAGTTAATTGAGATAAATGCTTCGGTATGCCTGGACCAAATTTCAGCTAAGTTTCTTTTGACCTTATTTTTTATTTCTTTTGTTATATTTGTGCAGATTTCAAAGAAACAGTGATTTGGATTATCTACTGCATTATATCTGTGATATAATACAAGTTGTAGTTTGTCGTTATATAAATTTAATTATGCACCTAATTATTTAATTGTTATATTTACTTTATTCAATAAAATTATTGCATTAAATCTATATTTGAAGTTGAAAGTGATGGCTAGCAACAAGAAGATGAGAAGGTGAATGAAGGGTTTTACTCAGCGCAGCCGGGAATTCACTGAGAAGATGGCACGAACAAAAAGCGTACTCTGCTGCTGTTCATTCATGCATTGAATTCACTGAATTAGTTTGGAATAAATGCAGATCATCTCTTATATTTCAAATAGTTTGCGAATCATTTTACTGAAATACGTTTTCGCACCGACGTAGCGGGCCCTGAAACACACGACCGTTGAAATAGAATGGCTGATATGCAATTATCCTAATTAGTTTTGCCTCCGGGTTATAATGATAATATTTAAAAGTCTTTTTCTTTTAATTCTTATATATTAATAATTATTTTATCAAAGTATTATACTTATTGCCATATGATCAAGTTATATATTAATAATTATTTAAATATAGACAAAATTTTGTTAAGAGAAACTTTTATTGTATAATTTAGAATGTAACTATTTGTTTATATTTATTTATGTATTTCTGTAAATTATATTTTATAAATTAATTATTATGTTTCATTAAGTTATTATATTTATGTATGTTTGTAAATTGTTTTTTCAAATTAGTTATATAATTTTTAAAATTTTATATATTAATATAAATATTATGTGGCTTTTTTAGATACAAATAAATGGTATGTGATACATTGAAAGTTATTTAAAATGTCACGTGATGACTTCTCACCTATTTTTATATTTTCATATATGGATTGTTGGAAATATATGATTTTTTAAATTTTTTAAAATTATTATAATTTATCTTTAATATGAGTATTTCGAATTTTAAAATAATTAATTCTTGCAAAATATAGATAATTGAATCGCATATCAACATGTTTACTGTATTTATTCACCTAATCTTCCAAATAAGTCTAAATAAACTTAATTAATTTATTAATAACTTAATTAATTCTTTTAATTAATAAATAAACTTAAACTTCAGTAAGTACGTTAGTAACACTTTTCATATTTTTGTTTAAATATATTTCAGTAACTTAATTGATTTTTTATTTCAATTAATACATCTGATATGTATTTAATCAAAAATTATATTATTTATGTAATTAAATGAAAATTATGATAAAAATTTTCACATGTCATATAGTAAAATAAATAAAAACGTCATGTAAGACATAGGAGATGCCACATGTTGTTTAATCAGTTGTTTGTTTGCTGCACTTCTCTGATTTGGGCCACAAATGAGCCTTGTGTATTGGGCCGGGCTGAACTTGAATGTCGGATATACAAATCACGTGCAGAGCACCTGCCATTAGTATCTGGGAAGACCAGCTCGCGTGCGACGAGAGAGAGAGAGAGAGAGAGAGAGTTGTAAAAATGATGATGATCGGGAGAAGCTGCTGCAACTAGGCGGCGGTGCTCGGCATCCGGCTATTGGTCGCCGCCATCCTCTTTCCTTCACGAGGCTACTCGTCGGGGTTTCCGCGCTCGCGGCGGCCACGACGAGGACACTTGGGCTGGGGGGCACAGCAGCTGCATACGTGCGGAGCTTCAGCACCGGTGGCGTGGCACGTGCATCTTCCGTGTCGGACTCCGGCTCCATCGGCTCGGCCATGATGCAGGCTATGGCGAAGAAGGTGCTAAAAATTGTCTTTTCTTTTGGTAATACAAATTAAGCAAATGCTGCAAATCAAAACTAGCCCACTAGAAATATAATCTAACACCTTTTGCATGTTAATGATGTTCGTAACACTGTTTATGACCTACAAGGAAGAGTAACATTTGGTCTTTTATTGTCTTCAAAATGTCTTAATCTTATATTATATAGCATAATATTATGGCTCCCTATGATTCAAGTCTTATATGCTTGTCCTTTGATCTGTACGATAGCTTTAGTTATCTTGGTTGTTTATAATAACATATTCCATGATTAATCTTTCTAATTGTTGCCTCCAATTCTCACACTTTCAAGTATCAAATGTGTATGATCTCTTAGCAGATCAAGGAGCAACTAAATGCTGAATCCGTGACTGTCGGAGATGCATATGGAGATGGCCGGCATGTCAGGTTACTTTTCTTTTGCTGTAGATTAATCTTGCCCATTTTCTGTCATTAACTTTTCTACTACAGAATAAACATTATATTTCTTTTGCATTTTCTCCTAGGTACCAAATTCCACTAGTGCATCTCTTAGTATCCTAAGTCTTTATATAAGGCAGCTGCAAATTTGCAGTAATGTATTGAAGTGCCTCAAATTATACTTATTATAGTATAGTTTGATAAGAAAATTTTCATGCATGTTGCCATATAATTGGAGATATATGTTTTTTTTTTTGATAAACAACTGTAATCTGGCCGAGTAAGTTGCCATCAGCTAATATGCATGTCAATTTGTCCACATATTTATTGCAATGAATTTCCGTTGTATTGATGACAATAGAACAATCAGTCATTCCTTTCATAGTGTTTGGTTTTTGTGAAATAAGTAGTGATATGTACATGCAGTCGTCGTAAGGATACATGTATGTAGTACCTAATAGGATTTACACTTTTTGTTCATTTATACGTAGTGGAGATACAAGCCTATTACCTTGTTTGGTTCAAGCAAAGTAAATATGTAATGGATGTGGAGTAGACCCTTGTATCATTATCCAAGTTGACCGGAAGACCAATCGCAACCGCCACTTGGCGCTATGTTCGAGAGGTTCTGCAAAATGATTGGTGTAGCGCTAGCCCACACCCACCTTCTTGGGATGGGATGAGGTGCCATCATGAGTAGCAGGACCCACAAGCTGCCAAAAGTCCTTGCCTAACACTATATAATGGCCTACTCATCCGGCACGAGTTCTAGGATACAGAGGCATGCAGAGCTTTCCTATTTGCTAATCACCACTTAAAACCTATGCCCCTGCCTGGGGTACTCTGACCCACCACGCCTCACCCATCTCGTCGTACTTAGTGCACAAGTTGGCGGATCGGGCTATGAATAAGAGACAAAATAGGGTGGGGAGTAGCTGGACTCTCTACACTCTCCTATAAGTAGAAGTAAGATAATTTATTTCCAAAACATTTCCAAGTTCACTCCGAAGACTCAAGGCCATCGTCGTCTTCAACAGTAATTTGTTCAACACTATCAATACTCTCCTTTGTAACAACTTCGAGTCAATATTAAAGGAGTTTTGCATGTTTGTTAGGTTGCATTGACAGTTGAATAAGTTGAATATCTATCACCATCCCTCGTCTTGACTCTTTAAATTCTCCAGCTACTATTCCCACATTTAAACACCAAGTACACGTATGCATGCGACTGCATGGCAGCTAGGGACCCAGTAGGGGCACTCTATAAGTAAGTGATCATTAGCATATAACCGAACATTAAAAAGTATTTATTATGATCATGAAGAGAAATACTTTCATAAGTGCTTGTAACATAATTAAATTACTCCCAAGTATCCGAAAGTGGACATGGGAACATGCGTACCCTACACATGTCCCAGGAATGTATATGGAAGTGTCATGTTCCGTACTTGTCCAATACGAATACAATACCTAATGAGAAATGTATGTTATAGCATACTTAATAAATATCTCTTAATAAGCTCTCGACTTATGTTAAAAGATGCAATGTTTAGAAAGTCGTGAGGCACATAAAGTGAGTGGGACTTTTAAGCGTTCGCACAAGCGAAGGCCAACACATGCAGAGACTTGTTTATAGGTCGGGCTAATGCTGGTTTGTTGGGTTCGAGCTTGGGCCTCTTCTTAGGCCCGGTGATTGGTCTGATTTTTAGGCTCAGGACAGAGGGCCTTGGGCTTATGAACTTAGAAAACTAGATTGGGGGGCTTGGGCCATAACAATATTCTAAATCTTTAGAACGCCTCGCTGCTCCGAGCTCGGTCCAACATTGGACTCCTTGGAGTGGGGGTTGTGGGCTAGAAAGATTCTCTAAACCTAAAGTTGTTAAAACAATTCTCAAAGACTAGGCCAACACTTCCTATTAACTCTGGAGACGACATCGGAGGTGGAGGTGAGAGCTGTGAATAGAGAGCTAGCAAAGTTAAACTCTGGGTGTGGGTGATCTCAAATTTCCTTAGTACAGGTCAACACTTTTTGTTACCTCTCGGGACGACCTCGGAGGTGGAAGTGAGAGATGTATGTTATAGCATACTTAATAAATATTCTTAATAAGCTGTTAACTTATGTTCAGAGTAAAAAAGATGCAATATTTAGAAAGTCATAAGTCGCACTAAAGTGAGTGGGACTTTTAAGCGTACGCACAAGCGAAGGCGAATGCGTGCAAATACCTGTTTATAGGTCCGGGTAATGCGGGTTTGTCGGGTTCAAGCTCGGGCCTCTTTTTAGGCCTGGTGATTGGTTCGATTTTTAGGCTCATCCAAAATAATCTTACGTTTTATGTTAAGTAAAGAACATTTATTTGTTTTTGGATGAAATAAAATGAAGTATTACTGTTGTAGTAAATTATCGACAAATTAATAGTGCAACTATATGAATTTATATACTACTAACAGTACGAATATTTTATTCATTATAAATATGTGTGTTTAATGTTCAAAGATATGACTTAATATTTATTATTTATATTATCAAATAGTTAACCGCATCTAATAGTTAGTGGGACAAATTAGAAGTGGTAGATCAGCCAAAGTTAATTGTGCACCATTGAGCTATTTTTAAAAACCAAGCCGTGCAGACACGGTGTTGGGCTTGGGCTGGGCCTATTCCCGACTATTTCGGGTTTGTAATTTTCTGGGTCTGGTAGGCTTGTCAGACTTACCATCGACAGGTCTAGGGGCGCCTGAGTAACATGAGGCACATGTCAATAACAGTAACCTCGTAAGTCACGTCCGAGTCGGTCTGGGAAGGGTAAATATATATAGTCATGTCCTGGAGGAGGTTGTTTTTATTGGACTATCGACCATAAGAGTCAACACCCAAACACACAAGCACAATGTCTTACAGCCACATTTAAAACCGAGCACGTCCATATAAGCAAATGAAGACGCACACAAGTAGGCATTAAAGGGGTAGAACTAAAGAGAGAAAACAGGAGGGGAAAAAAAGGGCACTACAACTACAATATATGGACAAAACTCAAATTTTAAGTCAACTAAACAACAATATCACTTGTACGAATTCTTCGCTTTGACTCAGACCGATTGATGGCTAAGTCTTCACCAAGCTCTGAATAAGTAAGAACTTGTTGGATGGCTTCTTTGCAACACTCTTGTGGCCTATATTTTTTCCATTTTTACTTGTTAGTCAATCGTTTACATCTTTAAGCAGGTACAGTTATTGATCTTCGTCTAACATGACAAACCATTATAACCGCCTTTCTCGCATTTTGTCATCAATAGACGCCACTCCCAAATTTTGTCTGATCACTTTATTTGGGACTCTTTCTTTGATAGTGACCGTAGATCAATTACAACATCCTTATCTCCATCATCCTCATTTGCCGGATATGGTGACGTTTAACAGTTCAACATTTTGTGTCATAAAATATAGCTAGTCTTATTGCGGTATGATATTACTTTTTCTCAATTTCATAGGAAACTTTCTATCACAGAATTTCATACGTTCCATCATGCTTGGATTTGATAGCTGACAATCTCTGTCTATTTCCCTACTATCCTACAAACCTGTCATGCGTGCTTTCAAGTTTAAACTTACATTCTATATACTAAGTTTTAGCCCCCGTTTAACCCTAAAATCCTTTGATTTCAGTGTCACCCTCCATTGCTATAGCTTCGCACAAGCTCCTTCCTCTTTGCCATCAACGTGCGCAATGACATTCACAAAAAGTATGTATCATGGCACATCATCTTAAATTTGCCTTGTCGACTTATCGACAATCAAGGTATCAAGTAAGGGTGCGAGGCTGAACCTTGTTAGAAGGCCAATAATAATAGGACAAGCTTCTAAATTGTCTCTGGTCGTCCTAATGTATGTAAAGTACTAAAGCGTTCACTCATCTTGAATGACGTTAGACCATGGAGACCCTTTTCTGCTCCAGAATTTTCAACACCACCTCTCTACGAATCCTATCATATGCTTTTTCCTTAATAATAAATATATTTAGTATGTACCAATTTTTTATCAAAAAACCTGTTAGATACTCATCAACTTTTATGTACAGTATATATATCTTCGTCAAAATAGCTACAATATGCATAAAAATTAAAGATTAAATAATACAATTTTTCAAAGATGATATCATCTTCCATTTCTTCTCATCTTACGGGTTGTTTTCAATAGCTACAACTTGAACGAACTTCCATCCAACTTGCTTACTTCCTCTTGTCCTTGATGGAATCTTTATTCATCAAACTCCTACAATATTAACAAACTATCCACAAGTTAGATACATATCTTCTTTCAAATTTCCTTTTTATTTTATCTCTTTGCAACCATTCCAGTAAAGCATGCGCCCTTTCGCACCTCTTGCGCCTTGAGCACCGTCCATTCGCTTATTGAAATCGCTTCATCTTGGTATAAAAGAGCAATTAATCACTGTGATTGTGCCTTAGGTGAATAGATGTTAGGAAACTCTCTAGATATGATGTATGCTATTAAGTATTCTTACTACTAGCTTTGAAGTCCTTCAAATATTTCTTTGCTGGAAAAAGACAGTAGAAGTATTGATTGTTGCGACTGTTGGTATAGCATGATAAACCGCGCAACCTTCTTCCGGTAGGTATCAAATTTTAAAATTATTTCATCAAAGCGCAATTCATTCTTGTTACTCGAAGATGTTAACAATCTTCATTGATGTATCCTAAGTCTTGGTTTTGGGTGGCGTTGCACAAGTACCAAAATGCTCACAAATATGGTATGGTCAATAACCTTCTAGTTACTAGCAGGATTTGCTAAAAAACGGTCCTCTTACACTTGACTATGGTGAAAACAGGCAGAGTTCGAGCCCAACACCACTAAACTCAAGCTCGACTGATTGGTTTAGCTCGAGGTCAAGCTTGACGAGCTTCAGAGGTCAAGCTCGGACTCTGCTCAACTCAGAAAATCTTGGGCTCGAACACGACTCGAGCTCGACTCGATTGTATCAACTAAGTCAAACTCGAGGCTCGATTCCATCAATTAGGCTGAGTTCGAGTCGAGCTTAGACTCGAAATTGCTCAAGTAATTTTATTGTAGAAGATACTTGAAAAAAATAGGAAAGCTCGTTTAGGTGCGAGCTCAACGAGCCAAGTAATTTTATTGTAGAAGATACTTGAAAAAAATAGGAAAGCTCGTTTAGGTGCGAGCTCAACGAGCCGAGTAACACGATGCCCAGGCTCGCGTCATTTACTTTGTTAAGCTTGAATCCGTGCTCAAACTCAGCTCATGCTCGGCAAGACTCGAGCTTGAGCCGAGCTTCCTCGTTTGTCACCCCTACACATGATATCAAGCAGTGTTATTAAAGGCGAAAGGCGCTCTAAGGCGCCAAGGTCTCAAAACGCCCGAGGCGCCAAGGCGCTCTCGAGGCGCTCGCCTAGGCGACATAAGGTGCTAATGCAAGTTTATCATGAATATAGAACTAGGATAAAAAAAAAATAATGAAACTAATATAACATCATACCTTAAATTCTTAAAGGGTTTCAACAAATAAAATACATGTCAAATTCATAACATAAATACAAAATAACATAGAACTTACAAAATAAAACAAAATATAAACATTTTTATGCATATTAAACATTCTAACAAGTTTCAAAATATAAAGTTACTCAACCTACTAACTTTCAATGTCCAAAAAGAGAACTAAGCAAAATATAACTAAATACGGAATTATCTAATTATATTTTTCATCAAAAGTATCTTCTGCATCATCTAAACATTTATCTTCACCATCATTGCATAGATAACCTTCAATTCTTTCTTTAGAGTCTTCTAAGTTAGTTTCTTCTTCAATCTCTTCATCCCTTAAGTTTGAAGGCTTTGCTTTTCCTTTACTTTTTTGAGATTGTACCTGGACATGACTCCTTGTTGCTCTCCTTAAACCTGCTCCACTTGCCCTTGCCACATCTCCCCAAATCAAATTGTCATCCTCAAAAACCAATTCATCTCCTTCATTGGATGTATTGGTATCTATCTCTCCAACTATCCATTCATTGCTATCATCAATATCATACAATTGAATAGGATCAATAATATCTCGTAAATCATATCGAGCCTTAAGTGCTTGATTATACTTGATATAGACCAAGTCGTGTAATAACTTGATAATTCAAGCATTTATATTTTCTTTCATTTGTTTTTACTTTTTTACTCTTCATTTAAGTTTTTTTCAACCCTTAAAAGAGAAGGGTAAAAATGGCACATTATTCTTAACTCACTATTTTCTTACATATAAGCAAGGCGCTCGCCCGGGCGCCTAGGCGAGCACCCAAGGCGCTCGCCTAGGCGCCAGGGCGAGCGCCTTAGTAGCGCCTTACTAATACTGCCTCGCCTTGACTTTCTTAAGGCGCCCGGGCCTCGCCTCGCCTAGGCGAGCGCCCGGGCGCCTTTTAATAACACTGATATCAAGTTTTCATCGAGGGCGCCTTTTAATAACACTGATATCAAGTTTTCATCGAATCAATTTATCATTAGGTTATTTTGATCCTTTATGCTTCTTTTTTCCTGATTATATTTAATGTACTTGGTGCAATTCATAAATTTTAGTGATCAATGGAGCCTTTATTGCTATGTCTTGAAGGGATGATGCATGTTTGAATGTTCAAAAGCGTCATATGTTAACAATTTTTCCAAAACTAATGCTTTTTCTTTTCGATTTTCTTACGGATTTTACTCTCAATAAACATACGTTACTTCTGCAAAAAGTTTGGAATTTATATTTCGAAATAGTTATATTATGGTAGTAGGAAAAAGTAAACTTTTAACGATGTGATTTATAATTTATTTTTGAGCATGGAAGAAATATGAATATTTAGTTTTTAGTTTCATTATGTCTCTCTTAGTTAGTTATACAACAACCAACATCAGGCTGCCAGTATTACTTTCGTTGCGTCCGGGCCGCCGTCAGAACCGGTCTTAGCTGGTTCACAAAACTGGTATTAGAGCGATCGATTTTTTTTTCCCAAGCATGTTACCTTATATCCGTCGATTTCATTGCAACTTATTGGGGCCACCATGTATTCGTGTTCGATCTGCGACAATCCAAACATCTCTGTCATGAACCTATCTGCGTTGATATGGTACCTTCTATTTGCCGACATCGCTGGCAAGTTGTTGATGTGATCATGTATTCTTGGGATTGATTTGCATTGATCCAAACATCTCTTTCAAGAGCCATCCGACATCGGCTGCTATCTTCTATTTTCTGACATTGTTGTAAGTTGTCGGTGACACTATGTATTATTGGGATCATTCTGCATCGATCAAATATCGTTGCCAAGAGTTGGTTTGTGTCGGTTCATATGTTAGGGATCAATCTACGTCGGTCTATTTTATTCTTAGGTTCATCTACGTCAGTCCATAATTACGTATCACCATCTTTGACTTTACGGAACACTATCTTACATCATCACTAGCGTTTCCGACTTTGTCCTTGGCTATGCCACTAAAGTTGTCATGACTGTCTCGGACCTTGAGGACAACTTTGTTTTCGAGAAGGGTGAAATGTTATGAACTAGATCTGAAAGGATCGAGCTGTTGTACAAATGTCCAAGACGAATCTAAGTCTAGGTTAGTAATAGTTGTATTAGGGAATATTATTATTTGGAGAATATAGTATGAGATTGTTTTTGGAAGTTTATATTTAGGAGTTCTAGATTAGGTAAGAGCTTTATTATGGTATTGAATCTAAAGGAGTAGATTCAATAAATATATGATGTATTCTTTAATTTAAAGCATGGGAGAAATATGAATAGTTTAGTATTTAGATTAATCATATCTCTCTCAGTTAGTTATACTGCAGGCACTTGGCCGCTGGTGTTACCCTCGCTGTGTCTGGGCCGTCAACAAAACTTGTACTAGCCGGTTAACAACAATCTAATCTTCAAGCTTGAGGGATATGAATATTTGGAATCATTTTTTTATGTATCGTTTCTACCAAATACCGAAGTAGAGACTAATGAATACAAACCATCTACTGTTTTGGTGCTAGAAACACGTGGTTCTTAAAGAGTGATATAAGGATTATTTGTTCTGAAACTGATCCAATTTTCTCTTGCAGCATTGATGTTGTTTCTGCAACCTTTGAGG
Organism: Xerophyta viscosa; assembly: GCA_002076135.1. Classification (NCBI taxonomy): domain Eukaryota; kingdom Viridiplantae; phylum Streptophyta; class Magnoliopsida; order Pandanales; family Velloziaceae; genus Xerophyta; species Xerophyta viscosa. Next base: position 451,609 of record MJHO01000084.1, read on the forward strand.
GATAATCTGCAGTTATGGTATATAAGGCCGTTTAGGAAGAGCTTCAGAGCATGGTTCATGCTGTAGATCAGATGACTAACAGAACTCTGGCAGAAGCTGCTGGGAACAAGTAAGCAGTAACCACCTGCGACAGGGTATGAGGATCTCTGGATGTTTCTTGTAGTTCTGTTAGAAACCAAAAGATTTACAGTTCATTTACATATCTTATGCTGTACTATCCCAAGATGTATGATTAATATCAGTAGGTGATTCTTTTGAATGTAGACTGCTATAAGTTGCAAGTTTGTGTTTGCCCTCCGGTTGAAAAGCTACATCCTTCACATACTTAATCCAGAAGGATAAAGGCTTTTATCCGAAGCCTTTATCTAATATGACTCCATTTTAATTTAGAAGAAAATTCTTCTTCTCTGGAAGTATCTCTCGGAGTTTAATGCTGATTCTGATATGAAAATTGAGCTATTCAAGAATAAAATTATGAAAATCAAGTGAAAACTTTAGGCTACTAAATGCAACCTGGTGTGACAAGAAACTCTATTGTATATGTGGTGTAAACATGAGCCTATAATACTGATGGTGCACTGGCATAAATAGGTAAGTTTGATAGCTAATATAGGATCTGTGCACTAGGATTTGATTCTTTAACCAGTTAGGTACTATGAAGAAAATTCAAACAAAAGGATGGAAGCTTGCCGAAGGCAATGAGAGAAGAACAAGCAGAGATAGCAAGAGGCTGCTAGCCACTAATTTTTATTTCCAAGTCAAAGTTGTCTGCTTTAGTGTTCAACCTTTATATGATCTAACCTTGCCTCAACAGTACTTCTTTGGTTCATCGACAAGATCCGTAATGATGCCTACACGGTTGCAATGAATGTTTGCTAGAAGTGAGGCAGAACAGAAGACCCTGGCGACCATTTGGTGAAAAGGTGAAAAGGGAGGACGTAACTGCAATTAAAATTCAGCCCATGATCCAAATACAATGGAACTTGTAATTTTGGATCCAAACGCAACTCTCCCTATTAAATATCATATGTCATACCTAAAAGTTGTTTGAGTAGTGAAATCCAATTGTGTGTCTATATATATATATACATACATGTATGTGGGTCTGTGTGTGTATTCAATTTTTAAAAAAGGGGTAAAATTTTGTTTCGGATAGTTCTTATTATATAATATATAATAGAATTGCTTTTATATTTTATATATATTATTTTGTGTAAATTTAATTATTCTTATAATAAACTATTATTTTTTTATTTAAAGTTAATCTTAAATTTTTTATATTTTTTAAATTAGTTATATAACTTTGGATCAGTTATATATATAATAGATGGGGAATTTGTTGTGTGTTGGAAACGCGCTTCCTGACTTTCCTGAAATTTAACATTGTTAGCAGTTGAAGAAAAGTTTTTTGGGTAGCTGTTGGTTGAGAAGTCTAGTTACAAATTTTAGATTTAAAAAAGTAAGTATTTCCACGGAGGAAGTAGATAGACCAAATCCCTGCTTTATCTCAGCTAAGGGTTTCTCCCTGAGTCACAAGAATAAAAAGCATGTTTCTGAGAAGTCATAAACATGGAAAAGGTTGGACAAGAATATTGACTTTTGTATTGCTTGCAAGTAATAATTACGACTATACGACATACACAATATATATATATATATATATAATCTATGTATTGCGTAATGTTGTATGTCGAATAGTCGTAATTATCTTTAAAGTCAAAATTTATGAAGTCGAAATCGCATCTTTTTTCTTCCCAAAGTCGGAAGAAATGAGAGTGCACTGGCAGACAACCTAAAAGTTGTTTTCTTTTTTATCCTTGTGCCATTTCTTTTCTTTTTATTTGTTGAGGTGAAGATGATGTTGATTTTCGTTCCGTAATCCTCACAGATTTTCTTTTTTATTTTTCATTTCATTTTCTGATGCCTCTTAAAATTAGTAGTTTTCGTGGTAAAGCTGTAAAGAAAGCAAGGACGTGGACTTGGCCTGTTCTAATTAGAATGCACTGCTTTAATTGGATGTTTACTTCCTGATTCCTTGCTTTTGTTCTTGCTTTCATCCATTTTTGCTTGCCTTTAGGATGAGGCCACAACATTATCATCTTTCCATACTCTTTAAGTATATATTTTTTTCAAAAAAACTAAAAAACAGACCTGATGCTGGTGTTGGTCGAGTTTAAACCATCCAGAAATGTCTACAGTTCCATTTTCAACAAATTAATCGGTATCCAACTAATTCAACATTATGATGTGATGCGTCCCTCTATATTCGTTGATTAATACTGTTCTTGGACCGCATTCTTTACATATGTGATTGGAAAATCGCACCAAATATTAACTTCAACGACGCAAATAGGTGAGCTCGTTTGCACCACCGCCATCATCACGCTTGGTTTGAACTCGAGCCATATATGTATATACATAGTGTCATTTTTTGTCTGATAGGAACTTAGAAAACTACTGTTTAATTCCAATTATACATTTATTTATATACATAGTTAATAAGAAAAGTTCATTCACGTCCATTTTAATTCCAATTTAATGTATAAACGAAGTATTTCAAATCCGAACATTTCATACTGATATATAGGGTTTTTTTTTGTGAACTGTACAGGTAAAGTTCATCCTATTTTAATTTTTGTATAAACTTTTTCTTAAAAATACAATGAACCATCCATTTTAGTCGCATTAAAAATACCAAAAATGTTTCCAAATTATGTCAAATTTGGTATCTGAATACCTTCCATATTGTTATAAAATTAGCGTATTTGCTCTATAATATAATAATGAGTCGCATATATCTCACCTCCTTCAACTTTGTGGTTGTCGTTCCATCAACACCGTCCATGTTGTTAGACTCCATTCCCTCACATCGAGTCAGAGCAATCCCCACCATACAAACAAACGTGCATCTAACGCCGTCGTGTTGAACATCGTGGATCCATGCATATGTAGTCTCTCGATGGTTTAAACCGACGCAAAGATGAAACACATGCAGTTTAAACGAGGAAAAAAGGTCTACGACTTGCACTGAACGGCAGTTGAACTTTAATTGATGAAATTAATTCAACAATCAATTAATCAAAATAGTCTCAGCTCCCACTAATTTCTTCTTCGCCCTCATATATTCTGGTCAATATATATATATATATATATATATAAACCACCATTTAATATTTAATATTAATTACATAATTATATATCTGTGTGTGTGTGTGTTTTGTTGGGTTATGTTTGACAAATGACAAAAATGTATTGCATCCAGCAATTAAAACAGAAGTTTTTAGTTCCTAAAATTGAACTCCTGTGCAGCTGTGCTTTTCCATTTTTGGCTAGTTCTTACGCCGACGCATGAACATCTCTTCCTCATTCATTCTGGACAAAAAAAAAAAAAAAAAAAAAGAAGGAAATCAATCAAAACCTTTTTCAGATCCAACGGATACCTTGTATACAAGAAAACAATTTTCATCATCAATTGTTAAGTTACGATGAGATCTTTTCTTTTCCTTTTTTTTTAAAAAATAAAAAAATAAAAGTTACGATCAGATTCTATGGAGATGAAGAAAAGTTATTAAGTTGAGGATGAAGAACCAAAAGAAGAAGAAAAGAAATGATCGTTGTTGAAAGAAAATCGGGTTTCATCAGAGACTTCCTCCTCGAAGGGAAAAAAAATTTAAAAACAGAAAGAAAAGAACAAAAGGGATAAACAGGGGGCTTCAACTCCGAAGTCGTATAAACACTTTTTTTTTCTCTCTTTGTAGAACCTGATCATTGGTGCTGATCAATGATGATGAGTCAAGGAGCAGAGTTGCGGTGGGGATCTACGCGAGAGGAGTCACCACCGACGCTGTTGTGGCGCTTTGAGGGTCCAGAAGGAGGGATCGGAATACCCCTCGGCAAGTAGTTGAAGGTACGATGCCCCTCCGCAACCTCGAAACCTACTTCGTCCTGATGATGATGATCACCTGCTGCATCCACCGTCAAACTCCGGCCATGTCTAGAGCCATCGCAAGTCCAGAGAGCTGCACAGATCATAATGCATAGAAGAAAGGAGACTGATAGCCTCTTCTTATAAGCCATGAAATATAAGAAAAGAGCAGATGAGAGAAGATGTGAGAGTTAATTGGTAGGTATGCTGTCCGTCTTGTATAATATATAGGATGCTTTATAAGTGCATGGCTCTCATTTTAGGTGTCCCTTTCATTGGTAGGGTTTTGGGATGAAGAAAATAAGGGACCAATTTCTGTATGTATACACACACACACAAAGATATATATATATATAGAGAGAGAGAGAGAGAGAGAGAGAGAGAGAGAGAGAGAGAGAGAGAGAGAGGGGTAAACCCCAGACGCTGAATTTCTGATGTTTGACGTTTGAACTTGTCAAAAGGGGGTTTGACTACTAAATTAAACACAGAGAACTTATGGTTAATATGAATGAGGTCATGATATCTTAATAAATGCATCTGAAAATCAGAAGAGATGTGGTTAAATATTTCTGAAACATTTTCTTGTGCATACATAAGATAACATTTTAATACTGTTTAGTTTGTTTGGAGACGGAAAGAAGAAGTGTAAAATGGTTCAGAAATAGAATGAAACAAAGCTCTATAACGAACTGCAATTTCTAATTTTGCATCTTCTAATGAGAAGGAAAATCTGACTGAGCCATTTGTATTGCATCCAGATGCATTATAATCATACCAAAAATGAAATATAGACGTATATGTAGGCTACGAGCACAAAAGAGATACAAACAGTATTGCGTTAGTAAGCTTGTTCCATGTTATGAATTTATAGAGGTTATAGAAACCTAAAGAAGAAGTCTGTCGTACATGCCTAAGAAATACAGTATCTTGAATTTCCCTTTCTTCGTCTTCTTCTTCGATGTTTTAATTGCTTTACCCTTCCTGGGCAGTCATTGGTTTGCATGACCATATGTTTAGATAATCTTAGAGTTGTCAATCGCGTAGAACTGTTTCTATACAAATTCCTTGACGAAAATAAAATTTTAAACCACTAAGAAATCCTGTAGCTTGCACCGGGGAAATTTCTACATGAGCAGAAGCAGCAAGTGTTTGCAAAAGGGAGGCAGCCGCGAGCCGTCAGAACAGAACAGAGCAAAGCAGAGCATAACAGAGCAGAGCAGAACGGAACAGAACAGAGGTGGCGAAGAGTGAAAGAGGAAGAAAGCCTGCCAACGCCAGGGTTGGACATTTAGCAACAAAAATAAGAAAGGAAGGTGAAGAATCATTCGGCTGTCCTCATAAATGATGACAATATTGTATTGTTTTAAGGAGGAATATAAAATATTAAATTAATCTCTAATTTTAAATTTTAAAATATTGTACAATTAGTCTCTTATTTTAAAATTTTTATAAATTAATCTCTATCAAAATTATGTCGGATATATTTTGATTATCGGATATTTTTTTGGGAAAAAAATTGATTTTAAAAAAAAAAGATATTGATGTGATCTACAATTAGGTTATGCATTTTTTTTTAAAAAATAAATCTAAATAAATATCTTAAAACTCCGAATTATTAATCAGTTGGTATATAATCCGTTAAGATTTTGAATATACAAAAGTAAAATTTGTGTTTAATTTTTTTAAAAATATTTTTAAATTATTATTTTAGGACGTAAAAAAAATAAATAAAAAATAAAAAATTGATTTGTAAATGGATAATTTTAAATAGTTTAGGAGCTGATATGCAAAGTCTTCCTTGTTTTAAGCCCAATCTCTCTAAATAAATCGATCTGCAAAGGCAGAGAAAAGCTGCTCCCTTCCTCTGTCTTTTCTTAATAGCTTCTACTTCTTCTTCTGTTACCCTCAAAAATATGTCTCTTTGCCAATAAATACTTCAGTTACTCAAAAGACAGAAAGCACCCTATCTTTATTACAAAAAACACCACCTTTCATTTATATATATGTATTTATATTCAATTTTGTTACTTCCCCGTTCATTTTGTTCCGGAATAATTTGGAAATAATGTGATATTGTCCTCATTAACCTAAAAATTTGTTGAAATATTTTACAAAGGATTATCTCTCAAGTTCCAATAAATTGGAATTGACCACTTCTCATTTAAAAAAAAATTACATAGAGGGTATTCTTCATAAATAAAATAAACCTAAAGAATAGTTTTGTTAATTTATATTTCAAATATGATGAAAGTATTACTTATTGCCCGCTTATACTTTATTAGTTATTAGATTGTTAATTCTCAATGGAATAATTGAATGTCAGCTCATGATTTTTAAACTACCTATAAATCATCTCCGGATTCAAATCTTTACATAATAGCTCTTATAACGAAGTTGATGTCAGAATATTTTTAATATTATACTAGTTTTGGACCTGTGCGATGCACGGTTATTAGTCACCAATATAAAATAATTATTAATTTTTTTTTAATATTTTAATATATAAATTAATAATTATTTTTATTAAAATATTATATTTATTTGTCATATTATTAGAGTAAAATAATTACCATATGGTATATATAAAGTAATAAAGTTATTTGAGTGACGTGAAATGGTTGATATATATATATATATATACATTTTTTTTTAGAATATGAATAATTTTTTTTAAATTATTATAAAGTATGCACTATTGTTATTTTTATATTAATAGTTACATATATGTATAGATAAATTTTTTATAAAGTAATTGTTATTTAATAAACTTTTTATATATCCATTTTAGATATTTTATATTTTTTAAATTAGTTAAATAATTTTTAAACTCTTATCAAATAATGCTGGTGCCATATAGCTTTTTCAAAAAAAGTATAAATATGACATGACACACTAAAAATTATTAAGATACCATATGTTGGAACATTTTGACCAGCCAATTTTACATATTTTAATATTTATAAATTTTTTATTTTATATATATAATATTATTCGAAATTTTATTTTATTTTAAATATATTAATTTTATAGGTTAATATTTTTTATTAAAATATTATACTATATTTACACATGTAATTAGAGAAAAAAATACCAAATTAGATACCTAACGATTTTGATCACTCATTTGTATATATTGTATATAATTATATATAAATTATTAAAAATTTTATAATGACCTTTAAAATTCTTCATTATATACCAAAAGTTACGATTTTGATCACCCATTTGTATTTATTGTATATAATTATATATAAATTATTAAGAATTTAATAATGATCTTTCAAATTCTTCTAAATTATTATACTTTTTTTTAATATATAAAATAAAATATTATAAATTATACTTAATTTTTATATTTAATAAAATTATTAATAATACATTAAGTATGCATTGAATTCAAACTATCATTAAATATGTGATTAATTACATAGTTATTATTTAAGTGACACATGTCAAATGATAAGATAATAGAGACGCCATGTGGTATATTGTGAGTTATAAAAAGTACCACATAGCGCTCAACTACTTTGATATCCAGTTTTCTATATATATATATATATATATATATATATATATATATATATATAGATTAGTTTTTTTTTTACATAATTTGAATAAAAAATAAATTTCCATTGGCATTTGTAGTTCTTTTAAAAAAAAAAATTTAAAAATACCTTCAAATAGGCTTCAAAGTATTAGCTGATTTAAAAAGTAATACACTAATATGCTAAGAGAAGCCTATACTTATAGTAACATTGTTACCGAAACGGTGGCTGATATGTGATTTGTTCATACGGTTATTTAGATGGTTGTAAGTTTCCATTTTTCCATTGCAAACCATCTACGGTTACTCTTTTTGTGGACTATAGGACTCCATCCGAAGCTAGAGCTCCACCAACTATGTGATTCTTCCAGAAGGACATTTGGAGTCTCCTGTCGTACGCGAAGAGTTGCACGTACGTGTACCAATCAGTGTTTTATTTTTATAACCGACGTCACCAAAAATCCGAACCCGTTGAAAAGAGTTCATGTACTCCTATCCATTCATCGCAACATCACGTCGTCTTCCAATGTAATTTGTTCACGCGGTTATTTATCGTTGTCATTTTGCCAAAACAGTGGCTGATATGTAAGTACCCATTTTCCATTGCCAACCATCTATATTACTTTTTCTTTGAGAGCTCCAAGACTTCATCTGGAGCTAGAGATCTATCCGTAATATGGCTCTCCTAAAAGGACACTTGGAATGTCCCGTCATATGTGAGGGATTGCACGTATGCATACCAGTCAGTATGATATTTTTATAACTAACGGTAAAAAAAATTCGAACATGATGGAAAGAGTTACTGTGCTCCTATCCATTCAGTGCAAGATCACATGGTCCTCCGATTTAATTTGCTCACGCGGTTACTTATCTTCGTCATTTTACAGGAGTAAAAATAAGTTCACTTTCTCAGTAAATACATGTATTCTCTCTCATGGAAACTGTTTTATCTCCGATAAAGCCATTGCTTTGCTGATGCCAACAGCTTCAATAAGCCTTGCTTTATATACTAAATATAAAGCATTCAACACTCCTACACTCATTTGAACAAAAACTCTATCTAATATACTAAATATAACGCTTTTTAGTTTAAAGTTTTTACAAAAATTAAAAAAATTATATTGAAGAAAAAACTGTGATTTATTTTTAGTTAAAATCTTTAATAATCTAAACAAAAATCAAGTAAGAAATTACATTTTACAATTTTAAACTTTTTAAAGATATGGATGTAGCACCAGTTCCAAAGAGCCGTAGCTCCCAACTGCAATGTTCAGTTGTGTTGGATAATCCGATTCATTGGAGTGAAAAGGCTGAACGAATATTGAAATACCTATTAAATCAAACTCTGTTCGCTTGACGGGTTGATCAAATAACAGGCCCCCCGGGCTTCATATTAAGCCCGCCAAATCGAAGAGACAAGATGTTTAATTCTCGAGTAAAAAAAGAAAAAAAAAAAAAAAAAAAAAGATAGGAGGAGGAAAACAGAGAAACAAAGGCATAAAAACGGAAAATTTTATAATGCTCCGGTTGTAAGCTTTGAAACTTATACATATCTATTAAAATTTATATTTAGAGATATTTTTTAAAAAAAATTTCAACTATAAAGTTGTTCAGAAAAATAAATTATATCTTTATAGTATAAATTATTGTTTAAAAAAATCAAATATCTTGTCAAATAAATCGATAAGAAACTATAGATAAATAAATTGATTTTATACTACCATATTTTAATAATTATTTTTGACATAATATATGATATTTTATGAAAATTATTTGAACAACAAAATTATGTATTTTATTTTTCTGAACAACTTTGTAGTTAAAATTTTTTTCAAAAAAAATCTCTAAATATAAATTTTGATAAGTGTGGTGTAAGTTTCGAACCTTATCTCTGCAGTATTATAAAACTTCTCCATAAAAATAAGTCGAGGTATGTATCTAAAAGAGTGTGTCTAAGCAAAATTTAACGAACTACGTAATCTACCAAAGTAGAAAATCGGTTAAAATGATAAATCTACCGGCTACGAAATCTTATAACATAATAACAAAAGAAAATATGTGTCTCGGAAATTGGGCCCTTACTTTTTTTAATATTAGAAGAAAGGGATATTTCTTGCTATCTCGTTAGGAGCCATGAATGAATGAATGGCAAAGCGACAATCTTTTTAGAGACTGTCGTCATGTTGCGTAGGTTTGCACATTTTGTGCGGTGAGCTTCTAGCCAAATTTGTGTGTGGCAGTGCAGTACCGCTGGAAGGAAGCTACGATGATGAGCAACAAACAGATCCTCGTCGGTCCGACGCTGAATGCCCTGGAAATAACTCCCAACTCCTGCATGTAGATCGTAGAGAGAAGATACGCTTATAGACCGTGTTGGTTACGGAATCAGAGCTCACCGTCACACGAACCTTTTTGTCCATACCGAGGGCGACATACAACAATTCAAGTTCTCTGCTTACCTCCCAATATCGTTTCTTATATCTATTTCTTCTAACGTTCTTCTTTAATGGATCATTGTTTTTGTGGTGTAGTGTTGTTATTTTGTGCAATATCCTACCTGTTTGTGTAAATGCTTCAGTGAAACTGCATACGTTCATTCCTAACCAGTTTACACTCCGATCGATACTTCATTTGCTCATGTTAGACCATAATATTCTTTTCTAATTATTTTATTTGTTGATTCATGGTTTGCATGCGACCTGATAGCAGCAAAAACTTCTGTCTTTGGAAGATCTTTACTAAAACAAAAATGCATTATGGCGACTAAATAATTGTTTGGTGATGGTTTTCAGATGGTAACTTCTCTATGCAGAGAGTATGCACATGAATAGATTAGATCATTGGTCCCTTGGGATGTCTCACTGTTCAAGCGGAACCTTTTCTCATCATGCTTGCGGGCGGCATCAGGTATATATCCATAATGTAACTTTTTGTTATTTACTACTACATTGAGCTCATTGCTCCATACATGTTCTTGTTGTACTTTCTTCATATCCTCTCATTCTCTTGTTGTACTTTCTTCATTTCCTTATGAATGGCATCCTAACTTCCCCTCACATTTCTCCCAAAGAAAAAGAAGAAAGGAGTTCCCTATTTGAGCAAAAAGATAAATGAATGGACGACTATTTGAAGGTCCCTGGTCTCTAAGAGGGAAAAAGAAAGCTGTTGTCCTGATGGCCTCTAACATGTGGGGGAGTGGCTCCCAAAAATTAAGGTGCAAAACATGTTTTCCAGCCTACTACTTTCAGAAAACATTATATTGGACTCATCATTTGAGGTACAGAAGAATTTTCTTGTCAGGAACTCAAAGAATCAATAGTGTCTGGTAGATCTAACTTGCAAAATTAGGCAGGCCTGTGATAAGCTTTTTTGAGAACTTGCAATTTTTTCTGTATTTATTGCCATATATCTTCCTTCTAATATTAGGAAGTAGTCAATTTGGAAAGCACATGCAGATTATTCCAAGAACAAGCAAAGCTAGCGAGGATTTACAGAAGATTGTCAAATCACACTCAGATGAGGAATAAAAATCTTTTTTTTTTTTTGTTTTCTTTCTGAACTTGCTAACTATCTATTATGGCACTACGTAACTTCCGTACTAGCACCAATTTTGGCCTTAATCGTCTCGGTTGTTGCTCAATTGTTCAGAGTATTTGCATTCTCTTTTGAAGTTTGAGCGATATCAATTTTTTTTACTTTTCTGTGACAAATGAAATTTGAACATTACGATGCATCATGCACAGTCATATGGTCTTCCTTGGTGCTAGAGAATACTCATGTTGTTTCTTAACAGCCAGATCATTCTTTGTATCTTCATTAACATCAAGGTACATATCTCGAAAATAGTCAGATCAAGTATCTGATTCCACCTGTTAAATGTTCATTTCTTTAGCCAGGTAGTATCTTGCTTGGAAGCTTCCTTTAGTCTGCATGCAACTACAAAAAATTGGCATAAAATTCATCCGAGTAAATTGTGATAGCCTGTCAATAGAGATCTGGCTTTGATTATTAGCATTGATGCTTGCAACTGACTTCGAACTCGGAATTGAGATATTTTTCGTTCTTTATTCCTTGCAGGGAAGGAACCGAAGGATCTTCTGTGGTGTACTTCCAGGCCCACAAACAGTAGTCTTTTAATAAAATAACAATAAAATTTAAGAGTCTTAGCTAGAAACATGTGCTTCAGGATTACATTGATTTCAGTACCCAACGGACATAAAATGCATTCCATATGCAGCCAGGTATCTAAGAAAATATATTCTACCTACCACCCTGGGCCCACCCTTTACCCAAGTAATTTATATATGGTAAGTTTTCATTGTGGGGAAGAACCGATAACCAATTTTATCATGTTTGTGGCAAATTAATAGGTAGTTCTTTGTGGATGGGATAGTTCGGAAGGTACTTTTCATGAATTTAATTAATTTGCAAAATGATTTATCCAGTCCCTCGATGTTGTTTTATGCCCCAAAAATGCAGCTTGAGACGGTAGTTTAGTGGAGTAGAGATGCAGTTCAAGAGGTCAAGATTTCCCAAATCTGCAGCAGCTATGAAGGTCAAGATCTCTCAAATCCTCGGTTTGATGTTGACGGGTAAGAACAGAAGAAGCGTATCCTTGCAAGCCGAAAGATCTGGTTAATGTCGTCGAAGCAGGTCGTGATAGTTACATGAAGAAGATGATCTGTCCAGTTTTACAGCACGATGATATTGAGGTATCTGTTCTTCACACTCCATCTATCTATGATCTACGTATAAGATGATGATGATGATGATAGCTACTTTTATGATGCTTCGACTATATTGCTCGTTCTGGTTGCTCGTTCTGGTCAACCAACCCTTTTGCGTAACAAATACTAAGCAGACATGCACGGTAATTATTCATGACTCGAGGACCACAAATAGGCTGTATCTTTCTGTGCCAGCCAAAGCCCCTCGTACTTGTAAAACTGATTGATGGCGAAGCAACAATTAATTCACAAAATATCACTTTTATTTTATTTTTATTTTATTTTTAGAAAATTGTGTAAGAAACAAGGCTTGAGCAGCAATTGAGGGTTTTCAAGTAAATTGTTATTGTTTCATTTGCTTTCTATCTTTCTGATGAGATGAGTAAACAAGATGCGGTCACGTTTTAGCTGACAAGAGATTTACCCCATCACATTTTTCTCTCTTTTAATTTCTTCTTCAATTTCTTTCTTGGAAATATGATTACAAAAAGTTGATAATATTAAAAAAGAGAAAAAGAATAAAAAATTCTGCTTAAACTCCTAGCTAATCTTGCTATCGATCCCAACGAAAGGCCTGTACAAAAATTCTGCATGGGAAGAAGCTGCTTTGCTTGTGCTTCTCTTCCTCCTTATATGTTATCTTGCTGCTATGTTTAGTTTGTCTGGTCTACTATGGTTCACCATCTCCCTCCATGTACCATGTGTGGCTTCGCCATATTGCAACTTGTGATTTATTTTATTTTATTTTATTTTTCTGTTTACTATCTCTGCCTGCTCTGGCTCAGGAGGAGATCACAATCACTTTTGATTGCAGGGTCCTCCTCTTGTTCTTTAAGAGATCATACACTTAGAGGAAGTCAGCTGTCCGATGTTATATCCCAATTAAGGAAATCGAACTTGTTGCCGAAGGCTCAGGGCTTGCGAGTGAATCTGAGTGGCAATCCGTTCATGGGGAGCACGAATGGCCCGAATTGAATCCCGTTATCGGCACCAGTCATGGACCACCTGAGAAGATATTGTGACGTAAGTGAAGTTACTACTCGTAAAAATCTCGAGATATGTTGTTGGTGTTGAATGATGAGAAAGGAAGGAGATGGATTACCTGTATTCAGTGGTTAAGTGATGGAGAAGGACAAGCATCTCGAGCTTGGCCAGCTCATTTCCAGGGCATGAATGGGTCCCGTTCCCGAATGCCATGAACGTGTTTGGCTTTGGATTCACCTGGGAAAAAAAAATAGACAAAAATGGATTCATTGATTCTTTCTTTCTTTCTATCTATATATGATGATGATGATGATGATGATGATCGACGATTGGAATATTATTTCTCTGCATGCAACTGGTTGAAGGTATACCTCAAATCTGGAAGGGTCGAACTTCTCGGGATCGGTGAAGTTGTCGGGGCTGTGGTGGATGTTCCTGAAGAGGGGGAGGACCTTCCATCCTTTGGGGATGAGGTAGCCCTGGTACTCCACGTCCTCTACTGCCTCCCTGAACGTGAACGACAGGATCGACGCCACCCGCATCGTTTCCTGGATCACTCTGCACGTCATCGGCATCCCCTTCGTGTCAGCCCACGTCAGACACGACGCCGACTCGTCATCTTTATCCTTCTTCTTCCGCTTCATGATCTCCTCTTGCTCTTCCTGCATGTATGCATCCCCATTTATATCAACACCAATACTTCTTCAGCATCCCCTCATGCTAGCAGTCTAGCAGAGGAGAGGATCTAGCTAATACTCATATTATTATTATATCTATACTACTTACAGTGACCGCCTGGAGTATGGAGGGATTGTCTCCCAGGTACTTGACGATCCAAGTGAGGACGCTGGCGGTAGTATCGCGGGCGGCGAAGATGACGCCGATGATGTTGTCGGCGATCTGTTCGTCGGTGAGAGCATCCTTGCTCTCCATGAACGACGCCAGCAGGTCGGAGGTTGATGCCTCCTCTTTCCTCTCCCTTCTCGATTTGAGGACGTTGGCGACGATCTGGGAAAGCTGGCGGCGAGCCTTCATGGCCTTGTGGAAGAGGGTGCCGGGGAGGTTGACGGGCATGGAGTTGTAGCCCTTCTCGAGGGTGTAATAACACTCCTTGAGCTCCTCCATGTACGACGACATGTCGCCTTTCCCGAAGATTGATAGCAGCGCCACGTTGAATGCGTACTGCATCAACATATGGATATAGATTTGTTATTATATCCTATTGTTGATTGATACTATTCTTATAATTGTTTGCAAAGTCTGAGCTTAAAAAAAAAAAAAAAAAAAAAAAAAAAAAAAAACTGATAGGACTTACTGTCTTCATCTCTTGGAAGGTGTTGACGGTGCGACCTTCCCAGGAGCGGAGGGAGCGGAGGGCGATGGCCTCGATGTTGGGGACGGCGGCACGGATGGCGTCGGGCATGAAGGCCCGCAGGACGAGGCGGCGGAGGCGGGCGTGGTAGTCCCCCTGCTGGAAGAAGATGGCCTGCGGGCCAATCATCCGCTCCTTGCTCGCCGGGAACGTGGGCTTGAATAGGCTGGCCTTGCTCGTCAGCACGAATCGCGCCGCCTCCGGGCTCGACACCATAACACACGGGCACCCCAGAATGTGCGTCTTGAATATCGGACCGTACCTGCACACGTATTACATAAAGCGTTAACACTGTTAGTTACAATGATATTGCAATCGACAACAGAGGAATTAACGAACACTCTCTGCTCTGATCTACTTTGCTCTGTTTTTTATATATATTAATAAGGAAGTAGTCACCTCTTCTTTTTGAGAGAGAAGAAGGTGTTGGGATTGCTCGAGTAGAGCTGGAACGTTTCTCCGATATAGGGCCATCCCATCGACCCCGGCGGCAGGGGCAGCTTCCGCTTCAGCGCCCTCATACCGACGCCGCACGACGTCTTCATCAATCTTCTAAGCGCCACATAAAAGAGGAACACGAAGACGATGAAGACGACTCCAGCTGTTTCGTCCATGGCTACTGCCTCCTTTTTTTTTTTTTTTTCTTTTTTTTAAATAAAAAAACTCGGCTGAATTGGGATGAGCTGAGCCGAACTGAACCGGAGGAAGCGGAGATGTGTTGGTTGGGGGACGGGGGGAAGGATGGGTTATTTATAGGAGAGATATTTTTATTTATTTATTTATTTATTTATATGTCTCTATTAATTAATAAGAAGAAGAATAATAATATTTTATTATTTAAGGTCGTCGGGCGCACACGGAATCTCGCTTTCTACTACACCATGTATACAGCTCATATCTCCTCTACATCTTCTTTTATATATGTATTCGTTTGATATTCCTGATGCTGATTGAGAAAGTCTTAATTAACTATCATATTCATTAATAGTTTAAAAACTAGCTAATAGGATCTTTCAGAAATAAATATGTATATTTTTTTAATAATTATCTATTTAGCTGAAAGGAAGGGATTCGTGACACGTGCAGGAGAAAAAGTATCACGATGGAGGGTTGACCATGTGCCGAAAATTTGACCTGAGTTAGATGGACATCTATCTAATTCAATTTGAATGGGGTTTGTAATTTAACAGAGTTGAAAAATTGCGTTGGAGGAAGGAAGGATGTAATTAATAATAAAAAGGTGTGATGGTTCAAACTTGCAAAAGTGTTATTTGTCATCTTCCTCCTCTTTATTTGAATTTTGCTGCTTGCAGGGTTGTGTTGTTTACATCAACATGTATTATACATGTTCTAAATATTTTCTTTTTCCTTCTTTCTTTCTTATTATTATTATTATTACTATTATTATTTTGAAAATAAATGTGTAGTGGATAGACAGCTCTGTTTTCCTAAACTGACTAGGCATCGTTCTCCTATTTATTTTATTTAACAGTGTCACATAATACATGGCCCTACCTCATGTCACCCTTAAAACTGCCCGATCCATATATATATATATATATATATATATATATATAATATATAATATATACACACACACATACAATAAATCTCATATTGGGAGATATTTGCGCACCACCTAGCTTATGATTGTTTCGCTGGACAGCTGGAAGTAGTTGAACACCAAGGTGTCTTAATTTGTATATGAATGATCAAACATAAAAACGTGTTTTCTGTCTGTGTTTTGAGGCAAATGTTCATATATAGGAATAGGATCACTATAAATATATGCTCTGTGTGAGAGCTTCTTGATGACATATTAAATCTTTTGGTGGTCCAAACAAGAAAAGAATCGACACTTTGGATATTGCCAAATTCCGTAGGATTCGAAATCATCTTTTTTTTCACAGCTAAACCCTTGATGCATGGAATTAGAATTTATGGACCCATAAAAAAGATCCTTACTAATGTTTGATTTGATTTTGGTCTGATCCTCTCTCGACCGTTTGTTTTCCCTCATTGTATCCATTCGTATGCATATGTACCCTAATTAACGATGGATGTCAACCTACGCTTAGACGTTCTTATAGTTTTTTCGTATATATATATAGTAGCTATCATGCCTCGGTGGATGACTTGCATATCATTCATTTAATTCTTCACCTTTGATATTTCTAACACGTGATTCAAATGTTCCATTTATCTTTCTTGAAGAAAATATAAAGTTTGTTAGATTTATTCATACGTATACAGGAGTAAGGGGACTACGAGAAAGCTTTAAGCTTTTAAAACATCCCTAATGACAACCCTTAGTTTTTTAAAGTAATATATATTATTGAAAGTTATATATATATATATATTAATATATATATATTAATGCAGCCTCTTGTTGCGTGGACAGAAACCCTGAAATTGACAGAAATCATTATAAAAAACAAGTTTTCTATATGAATATCTGAGTTACAACACATTATATATATATATATATATATATATATATATATATTCAAAGTACGAACAAGATCACACGACTCGGAACAGATTTTAAACTTGATTACTTGTCGGATCTCCGAAACCGATAAAATCACGTAACCTCTCCTAACAGATGCCACGTGTTTACTTGATATTTCGGGGGGCCCCCACTCTCTATCTCTGTTTTTCAAATAAATCCTTTTTTCTGAACTCTATGTGTAAATAGACTCTTCCATTACGATCTATTATTTTTACATTATAAAATATCTATTTATAATTATCTTTTTAAAAAAAATTAAATATAAATATTATAAATAATATTAAAACTATTTTATTTAATTTTTTTAAAGTACTAATAAAATTTTTGAGACTTAAAAATTTTAACATATTAATAAATTAATTTTTAGAGTTTAAAAACACCTAAAAAATATCTTTCAAAACACTTGAATTAAGAAAATTATAAATCACATCCGAATTCGAGGGATGAACTAATTTGGAAATAAGGTTATGTAAAATTTGAAGCAATATTTGGACACATGTCCTACGTATCCATTGGACCGCCAGTCCTTGTCTTAACAACCCACTATATATCCCATATCCCATATTATTTCTTTATCATATATTAAAAAATAATGGGTCTGTACAGTGCTACAGACACAGTCACACAGCAACAAGCATATATATATATATAGTACTGCATGGAAAAAAAAATATATATATATATATAGAAGCATGCAACAGCGTCTTGTGGTTGTGCAGAGCAAAGATACAAATTTGTTCATCTCATTACTACCTACATTTTGTATTTATATATATCTCCCTCCAATACCATACGTAAAGAGATTTCGGCCTTTCCACATTTATTTATTTATTTATTACGAATGATCCAAAGTTATAACATGGCTTTTGTATACATACATACATATATATATATATATATAGAAGCATTTGTTACCTCGCACATACACAATCGATCTTACCTACCCAAAATCATGGTAAAACTTCATGGTCAAGTATCATGGCTTTTTTTACTATTAATTTACTATCTTAATTACAAACAAAAGCTTCTTATGCCCAATCACTGGTGGATCATATGGTTAATTTTAGTCTGAGGCCGCCCACGTTTCTGGAGCCGAGTTCAAGTTCGGTCTTATAAATTTCGGAAAAAAGTAATTGGCCCAAAAATAACAAGGCATGCTGCGTGATGATCCCACCCTCCGGAATTTGGAAATTTAACTAGTAAATAGTGATGACAATATTAAGGAGGCATTAATTAAGTAGATAACTTAAAAAGATCAGTATCGGTGGTTGAGACACGACGTCTCTATAAGAGACGAAGTACGGGGATTCAACATTCAAAAAGGCGATGATTAAAGAAAAGCATGGATGCATGTCTTGTGAAAATGTCGGTCTTTAATTTAGGAGAACACTTTATATTCTATAAATGTGGTGTGATGAGTTAGTCCCATATGTATTTATATATATATAATATATATAATATATAATATATATATATATAATATATATATATAATATATATATATATAGAGTGGCCAGAAAGGGCCCAACATTTTGGATAGTTCATGTGATCATTATTTGCCAGTTGGTGATGGGAACGTTGATGAACTCCCATTAATCAATCAATCAAATACTCAATCATTCATGTTTCTTTTTTATTTCTTTTTTTTTTTTATTTTTTGAAAGGAAAAAAAAAAAAGTTATTTTATTTTCAGCAACAATTCGTTTTTGGATTCCATTATCAGTCCCTCCGCCGCAGGATATACATTGATTGGATTAATAGATGGGGTTCCGAAATGCGAATAGAAAAGATCGGAACCCAAGTTGGGATGGCAGAGCAAACTCCACTACCACCGGTTAATGAGTGAATGAATGAATTATAAATCAATCAAATAAAGGAAGCAAATTGGGATCCAGAATGAAAGCTAAAAGTAGCAACTTTACGAGCATCCTTTTCCCTCCATCTGTTCATTGGTATGACATATTAATATATATATATATATATAAATTTAATAGATAATATAATTGAAGCTTTGTGTCTGCGGCTTACAGAACCACCATCTTCCATGTTTCCAATCAAAGCTCAAAACTTGTTTTCCGTTTCCACTCTCCATCGACACGTCTGCGACATTTGCTCAGCAAAATTATATTTATAACTTAGGCTCTTTGATTCTTTTTATTAAACTAAAAAGAAAAAAGATGTGAATATTCGTGAGAATTAAGATGCAGCTACCACATCAAAAGAAAGGATAATATTAGCTGTATATGCTTCGTGTCGTCTACGGATTATTATATATAATAATAATGTTAGCATATATATTAACGTTTAGTTAATGTTAGCATATGACTATTATATATATAATAATGGTGGAAACAACTTATCTTCATTTAATTCATAATATATGGATTAAAATCAATATATAAGACTGGAAGACATGACTCTACGAGGTGCATATATTGGGGTTGTAAAGGAGGAACAGAAAAAGGACTTGACAGCTTGCAATTCTGCTTTCTACTCTTTTTCTTTATCTGCTGCTAATGAAAACCACTGGCTTTTTTTTGGCTCTTCTTTTCTTTTCTTTTTTTTTTTTTTTTTTTTTTCCACATCGAGTAGTTTGTGTAAGAAGTAAATTAGAAAGGTGCTATGATCGATTCATGCGCAGAGGATATTAGCTACTCGTCCTCCGATTCATACAGGTTGACCGTATCTTATTGACCATTTTATTATTATTATTATTATTATTAGCATGTCGTTGATAACAACAAGTCTATCCGGTGTTTTCTTCTCACACGATATGAGAAGTGCGAATGCAATAAATCAAATTGTATTATAATCACGTCTATGTCTAGTAGCAGTCACAACTGATTGATGGAGTCCATCTTCTGGAATATCAGGATTGGAAAAGTATATATATATATATATATATGAAATCAGAGGAGGTTTTAAATGACTTTTCCGGGGCGCCATCAATGAAATTTCTTTCCGTGTATATCAAATTCAACGGCTACCTAAAACTGTTTCGATGGCATTGGTGCATTGTATTTGCATCGATTTAGGATATTATTTCCTAATTGTCAACTATTTTAACTGGTAATTCCTTTATATATATATATATATATATATATATATATAGTTTGAAGATTGAACAAGTCCAATGACCTCGACCTCCTCCGCGTCATTGATAGATTTGCATGTCCTGTTAACATCTAAATGATTTCATGATCCTTTCTTTTATACTTGCTTCAACCTGCTAAATAAAAAAAAAAAAAAAAAAGAAAAGAACTTGCATCGTTAATTTATTTAGTCAACCTATAATTGACAAATATATCTCATGCTAGCAAAAATAATAAAAACCGACACCAATTGGGAGATGAATCACAGGTCAACTAATTTCATATATATTCGCAGGCATAATTAATTTGCACAGGATCCAATATAAGCGTATACTTACTGTCTATCTCATTGATGGTTGACTAACTATGCTCTATAATGTACACATCATATATATATATATATATATATATATATATATATATATATATATATATATATTCCTTGACTTTTGAGTTGATTAACAATGCATGCATGCATGCAGTCGGAAGATGGGCCCAGCCCAAAAAGAAGTTTATTGCAGGGCCCGGACCGCACAAAGTTGAGAAGCCCATCTGCATTTCAAAACGGAGCAGTCTGGCATAATATCATCTACCTTTTACAATTACACAGCCCAGCCTCACAATGTGGTTGTTCCGACAAAACTATGCGAGTATCCGGGGGTTATATAAACCTCAACAGTTCTGTAATTATATATATATATATATATATATAATATATATTTAATAATTATGAGCGGTTCCCTGATTTGACATTATTCTCTTCTATTTTTCGTTAAGTAAGAAAACCATTTATCATCGGAGCTAGATCAACGGAAGCTCAACCATCGGCAGACAATGTCGTCGTCGTCGTCGGCTGGTGCACCGGCGGCGGTGACGGCGGAATCGTACATAGGCTGCGTGATAGCCCTGATCTCGAAGAGCGACATTCGGTACGAGGGCGTCCTCGCTTCCCTCGACACCAACGACTCCTCCATCACTCTCCGCAACGGTATACGCTCATCTCCCTACTCACAGCTTTCGTTGTTAATTAATCTTGTGATTCGTTTCTCTATCTGTGCTTGACGATTCTTCGTGCGCTTTATTGTCTTCTTTCTCGTCGTAGGGTTTATAACATGGTGTGAATTCATGAACCAAGTTTGAATTATTCTTGTGAGAAATTTTTCTTAGTATCGGCAATCTTTGCATAGATATTACTCTTAATGCTGCTCTCAATGATTGTTGGATAGATATTGCTCCTAGTGTTCAATCCCATATTTAAAAGAAATAAATTATTATGGGTGCAGTAAGGTCTTACGGGACTGAAGGGCGCAAGAAAGATGGTCCATGGGTCCAGCCGGGGGATAGTGTGTACGACTATATTGTTTTCCGAGGAAAGGATATCAAGGTAATATTATCCGCCAACTGCGGCGGTATGATGAAAGAGCACTCTTTATGCTGTCTTGCTTTGTAATGATTTCAAGATTCTGTCAAAATCCTCCTTTTGTTATCATGGTTCTCTGGTGGAAGTTGAGGTCAACGTGGTATACTTGAATTTGATCAGAAGCCCCTTACATTTGATTATCATGATCGTGTAGCCTTCTCTGAACTGATTACGCTTTTGTTCTCAATAATATTTTTGAGTTCTGTAACGTATTGGCTTCCAAGATAGCTGTTTATCTTTATGAATCGAGTTCGTCCACCTTCATCCAGCTGTTAGTTCTGTGAACATTGTTGCTTTCTTAAATGATTGAGAACCATTCGTAGGATAAAGATGTGTCTGCATACGTATATAGATGAAGATGATGAAACGCAGAGGAATGCAACTCAGGGTGATGTTTAGTGCTAGTTGAATCGTCAGATAATGAAATACTTCTCAGTTGGAGGCTTCGCTGTTATAGACTTACCTTGTGCTGACTGTGTTGATGCTCGAATTCAGATGCGGATACCCCTAATGTCCAGCGCATAAATTCTCCCCTCATATGTAGTAGCTTAGTAACAATCTTGTCCTAATTGTTTTGATATGCATCTCTTTAATCCAAAGTGCATTTGAGCTGCATCTGTGGAGTTCAAGATAGTTTTGCTAACATATAGCTGTCAAGCTGACTCTCTTCTTAATAGAATTAGCTGGTGAAGAAAATATTTGAAAATGAAGATAACCAATTACTGGGAGAAGTTGCATTATTGAGATATGGCACTGTGCTTTTCCCAGTCTTTGGAACTTATTATTAGTTTTTTCCCTTCCCCCCCTTTATTATTATATTTTTTTTCCTTATTATTGTAATCATTATAAGATGCACACAATTTTCATGGAACCGCTAATTTTGGCCAAAACAATTACTGGCCTGTAGCTATGCCAAGTATGCAAGCTTTGCTCTCTTCCATACTTGAGATCTCAGATTTGTTTGATAGTAATGATGGAAAGTTTTAGGATTCCGACCTCTTAAGGAGATTGGCTCATGGACTAATGCATAGTTCTGTTCCACAACTGGGGCACGGAATCCAATTTTAGCGTAACCTCTTTTCCTTGCATTTGATCGTAATAGAGGGTGAACCCACCCCTATGCTTGCATAAAGAGCAAAGTTGTCTTTGGTTTATTCAAACAAAGAAAGGGCACGAAGTCCAATAAAGTGGAGTGCAGTCAATGTTCTTTCAAGTAATATACCATTTTCAAATTTACCATGAAGTTCTGATGTAAAGAAATGCTGCATATATTATTAATTTACCATGACTTGTAATGCAAAATGTCACTTGATAAATGCCGAGTCTGCTATGGTTTCTACATAATACAAATTATTTGTTAGATGTATATCATGTATATGGTCATTAAGGTTCTTGGTATAATGGATTGTTGTTGCGCTTGAATACATTGATATTTTCTTTACCATAGTGAACAACTTCTCAGGAAACAAGGTCCTAGAATGAGTAATTAATTATTAAGGAACTATTGCAATACAACGAATTTTTCTTTGAAAGCATGTAACAGAAACTTCTACGGAACTTAACTGGCTGCATGAAACCTGGATGATTTGTATTAACACTTGTTTAGTACCATTTGGTTACTTTCTTTGTTCAGTTACCAAGTGGATGTTTTCCTGACATTTTATACTTCTCATTATATGGTTGTAGGATTTACAGGTGAAGTCGCCTCCAGTTCAAACTAAGCCACCTTTGTTCAACGACCCTGCCATTATTCAGGTAGCAATTACGTGAAAATCTCTAGAGTCGCCGCACACAAGTTTTCCATTATTGTTAAAAATCGCTTGCATTGCTTAGGTTTTTGTACTTGCTTGAACTCACGCAGACACATTACGGTTCTGCATCAAGTACCACATCAGCTCCCATCGCCAGTGGAACTTCTCCGCAGTATGCTGTACATGCAGCATCTCCTGTAACATCTTCCTTGGATGCATACTCGTTGTACAAAATTGGCACCACCCCACATTTCTCGGCTTCTTCATCAACTTCTGTTACTATGAAAGGAACATCTATTGATGAACCACCATACTGGCAAGGAAATATTGTTGCAGCAAGCGGTGCAGCTCAAAGTCAACAGTCTCATCATCTGTCTTTAGTCCCGACGCATAATCAGTTTCAGTACTCTGGGCCTGAAACTTCTGCCTTTCCAGGCATCTCAATTTCAGAACCTCAAAAATCCTCTTATTTTCGTTCAACTACATCTATGCAAATTGCAAGTTCCATAGCATTTGATACATCTGCAAACCTGCAGGGCAACTCTTCTCTACTCTCTGCGCCATCGTTTCCTTCTAGTTTTCCAGTAATGCCTTCATTTGGCTCATCTAATCAAAGCCCAAATCCCACTTTGGATCAGGTTTCTAGTAAATCTTTAGAAGATTTACATTCCCCCTTTGCACCTTCTCTGCATTCTTCTCTTTCACTGTTGAGAGAACGCTCAGATTCATCAACAGTTTCACAACCATCCACTCCTGCTCAACTAGTATCATTCGAGTCAATGCTACCTTCCCAGAAGGTAGCTTCTAAGGCCAAAGAATCAGGAAGCGCGAGATTCGATGTGCCCTCTGCTCCTATGCCTCCCCAAGAGACACTCTTGTCACCACCATTTTCTGTACAAAAGGTATGTATCTTATTTTATTTGCCTTGGGCGTAAATTCACCTTAATCATGAATTTGTAATTTTTTGCACTTGAACAGAAGTCATGTGAAATTATGATGTCTTTGAGATCAACTATGGAAGTTGCTGTTAAAGTTTGAATTTTAGGCTGTGTAGCATGTCATATGTGCATAGTTTATTTTCAGTTGAGTTTTAACTTTTCCTACTTGGTCACAGACTTTCATTCCACCTTGACCTTTCTCTTAATCATCATCTTTTGACTGGTCAAATAAGCATACATTCTATTTTATACTGTTGATTGCCAGTTAACGACTCTTGTAGGGTGTGCATCGTTTGGAAAGGCGATTTTATTTGGCTAGTTATTAGTCTTCTTTTTCTTATTGTGAAACTGAAAGGTCGCAGTTAAAGTCACTGGGCACTCTTAAAACACCTAATAAGATTCTTTAGACTTTTAGTTTCAATTGGATTTAGTGCTAATGTAAAAGATCTCGGGGTTGGGAGTGAAAGGGGGTCTGTATGGTGTGTTGAGAAGGACCTTTTACTTCAGTAGTTGTCACTCTTCTCTTTCTTAGTGTGATACTGAAATGCTGCAGTTGAAACTTTCCGAAAACTCTTCAAGCCCGATTCAGGTTCTTCAATTAGGATTTGCTACATGTACCCAAGGAACCATCCCATAAGTTCTCTAAACCAATCATAACAAGTATTAATAAGCTAAAGTTGTAATTCTTAGAGGTGGTGCTAGACACAAGGGGAATGTGCGGTAGATATAGACTTGGGGTAATTTCTGGGGTTGGTTTCTAGGGTACGTACAGCAATTTTCTTTTGTTTCAAAGGGATTCAGTCCTACAGGCAATTTTGGGAGTGGTGTGAAGGGGTGTAACCATGGTTTTGTGTGTTGGACAAGACGCTCGGTACCACCCGGCACATGTTCGATCCGTGAGGATCCGGCACCGTCTCTGTGCTGAGCCTCGCCCGTGCCGTCGGCACACTTTCTTTCTTTCTTTTTCCTTTTCCTTTTTTTTTTTTTTGCTTTGGGTTTTATCCCTTCTATAAGCCATATCGATACTCTATGCGATATTAATTTATGTACTATATACTCGACTTTTGTATTTCATTTATCTTTTTTATTACTGTTTAAATAATTTTAATATTTTAAAAATATAAAATATATGACACGGTCGGCGTGGCACAATCAACAATTCTTGAGTATTGGATTTACCGAAACTTGGCGCGGCACGGAAAACCTCGGTATAAACAAACATATATAGGTAGGGTGTGGGTTGGGAATTAAAGAACAAAGTATAATCATTACCCTCATTACGGTGGTTGGTGGTGACCATCACTAGGATGATGGTTATGTTGTTGACCATCATCTTTTTAATGCTCGCTCACAATTCATATATGACCTAAATTGCAAGCCATTCACTATTACATTACAGCAAGGATTTTTGTTAATTATTTCTTTGCGACAGCACCCGCTTTGGAAAAAAAGAAAAAAACAATATATGTTTAGTGTAAAAAAAAAGAAATTTTATCATAAGTTAATTAAATTTTGTAGGATCTCAAGCCCTTTGGAAGTTTTGAACTCATGAAATGCATCTGCATCTGAAGTATCAAATCTCTTGTGCAACCCTTTTCTACGTTAAATTTTGTAGTATGCATTTTGTAGGATCCCGTCTTGGTGTTGAGCCCCTCACAGTGCCGGTCGGCACACTTTCTTTTTTTTTTTTCCTTTTTTTTTTTTTTTTTGCTTTGGGTTTTATAGATCCCTTCTATAAGCTACATTGACCCTCTATGTGACATTGATGTATGTACTATATACTTTTGCTATGCAATTACGACTTTTTTATTTAGCATTTTACTATTTGTTTTATTGCTTAAATAATTTTAATATTTTAAAATAAAAAAGTATGGTCGGTATGGCACAATCGGCACTTCTCGAGTTTCAGATTTACCGAAATTCGGCACGGCATGGCAAACCTCGATGTAAACAAACATTTATAGGTAGGGTGAGGGTTGGGAATTAAAGAACATGAGTATAATGGCTAGCCTCATGACGGTGGTTGGTGGTGACTGTCACTAGGATGATGGTTATATTGATACCATCATCTTTTTAATGCTTGCTCACAATTCAAATATGCCTAAATTGCAAGCCATTCACTATTACATTGCAGCAAGGATTTTTGTTAGTTAATTTCTTTGTAACAGCTCCCTCTTTGGAAAAAAAAGAAAAAGAAAAAACAATATATGTTTATGTAAAAAAAGAAATTACATCATAAGTTAATTAAATTTGTAGGATCTCAAGCCGTTTGGAAGTTTTGAACTCATGAAATCCATCTGCATCTAAAGTATCAAATCTCTTGTGCGATCCTTTTCTACGTTAACATCAGAAATATAGAAAAACCGTAGAACTAGATATTATCTAGGTATTAGTAAACTGAGAGAGTTGACGCCACATTTATCATCATATACTAATACAATAGATCCTTCTATGTTAGTGGTTTTCTACAGTTGCCAGTGTCTACCTATGTTTATTGTTTCGTATCTCTGTTAAATCTCATTAATTCTTAGTTAATGGAGTTTATAATCTTAAGTGCTGCTGCTATATGTAGAGTCAACAAGAGGTACCTGATTTCGGTGAAGAATTCGATTTTGAGGCTATGAATGAAAAGTTCAAAAAGGAAGAAATTTGGGGGGCTCTTGGGAAAGCAACGGCAAGGAGTGGAATCGATTATGCAACTGAAGAATATCCTATCAATAACAATCTGCCCCTAGAAGATGGAAATAGATCTATTTCCAAATGTGACAGTAAAGTAAGTGAAGTGGTCATAGTTTTTCCTGTTATTTAAGATTTTTCCTCACAATTTTGTTTATCAATATTTGCTTTTGGACTAAATTAATGCTTTTGGTCTCTCCCCCTTATATCTTTCCTTAAAGTCTCATCCACTCGTCTTCAAAACACCCATGCCATTACCTTGAATCTCACCCATCCCGCTGCACATTATACGAAATGAATAACAGAGATTCCCCAAGCATTAGTATATTTCATTTAGTTACTTCTAGTAAGAAAGTCTTGTCAGACGGCTTTTCATAGAATATAAAGAGAGTTT
Source organism: Xerophyta viscosa (assembly GCA_002076135.1). Lineage (NCBI taxonomy): Eukaryota > Viridiplantae > Streptophyta > Magnoliopsida > Pandanales > Velloziaceae > Xerophyta > Xerophyta viscosa. The sequence continues at coordinate 478,944 of MJHO01000084.1, forward strand.
GCAATCGTATCTGTTAAATTTAAAAGAGCATAGTTATGTCTCATGCAGCCTGTATATAACAAGGATGAATTCTTTGATATGCTTTCCTACAATTCACGTGGCCGAGGGGTGCGGGGAGGAAGATCTAATTTTCCTGGATACAGGAAGCGAGACGTAGAGGTATGAATTAATCTCATCTTTATGCATCATTTAGTTCACAAGCATTACATTGCGAATTGGTGAGCAAATATTTGCTTGGCGTGCAGACATTCGGCGACTTTTTGGAGAGACCTGCAGGTCGAGGTTATGAAGGAACAAACTTCCGGGGTTCATACAACCGTGGAAGAGGGTACGAATACAACAGCGGACGGAACAATGGAGTGAGACGCGGGGGTTATGGGCCTATACAGTACTTTTGAGCATTTTTGCCGTTTCCATAATAAACTTGTTACAGATAGGCTATACGAGTCCTCTTCAGTGGCAATTTTATGATATGTTAGAATAGTCGGATTAATGCACAGGTTTGATCAGAGTATCATGAGTTACGTCCTTGGTAGCAGTTTCGAAGGACCGCCTTTTTAATGCATAGACTTGTTTCATTCGTGTAATGGTTTGACGAAACCACATGTACATATATGCCCCGATTAACATACATGTTGATGGTTGTAAGAGTGCATAGCTTCGACTGAGCTTATATGATAATCGGCGTGACTGGACTGTATGATATTCTGTTGTTGTGGTGGAATTACAATTTCCAAATAATGTGTTGAATGATATGAATCATGAAACTGCACGCAACAGCTTCTGATTTAAAACTAGAATCTAGACTTGGAACCCGAAGTTTATGTAACATAACATTTTTGCAGGTTATATAGGGGATATATAATGCCTAATGAGCGTCTGAAAATATAGTGCCAACCATATTTTAAACTTCAGATAGTTTATTAGACATCTAATTTAAACTTTTCAAAGTTTCTAACAATTGTAAAACACGATTAGGTGAATAATATTTTAATAACTAATAACGGACGGAAATATCAAATTTTGAGGTCTTAAGAAATTTTTGTTGCAGCCGGTGTGCAGCGAAACATCTTTACAACTCATTATCAAGGGGAGACGTAACCAGAAAATTTGGATGAGGACAATTATTCATATTTGAATGTCTCTTTGCCGGCAGTTATCAGCAATTTGAAGTTTGAAGGACGCATCGGAAGAGAAAAAAGAACCCCAAAAGTCTGAATAGTTTGATAGTGAGTGCGGTATATTTTATAAGACTGTACAGCAGAATTGTACACCCCAACTACCAATGCCGTCCTATAAATTTTTATGTAAGTATAAATTAAATACAAATATATATGGCAAAGCCAATGGATAGATATAATAACATAATCCACTTGGCCAACAGAATATTTGATTTTAGCATTCAATTCTTAGTAATACAGTGGTTATTCAATATATATAATTATTTCCTACGATAATTTCCAAGAGAGGACCGTAAAAAATGAGTCATCATCTACAGCATGAACTTAGTTAGCTTCCCAAGCACAAAACAATGTCTCGAGTCTTCTTTCAGACGAGCTTTCAGACGGTTGGTTATCTTCAAATGTAAGAATTGAATGACTCGACGGCGATCGTTTTTCCGGGTACTTCTCTCTCTCTCTCTCTCTCTCTCTCTCTCTCTCTCTCTCTCTCTCTCTCTCTCTCTCTCCATATTTCAATCGATCGATTGATCAATTGATTTCTTCTTTGATTATTTTGGGCGTTGCTTCCGCCGGTCGCAATCCATTAAGTTAGCTAGAGCTAGCTGTATTATGGCTGCCACGGCAGCCGCCATAGCCGACTTACCAAGCATCATCAACTCGTCCTCTTTAATGACGCCGCGCACGGATGTTTCCCCTGTCCTCGACATCATCGCCCGGACTCCGGAGACTGAGCTCGAATCGGCCCTCTCGTGCACCGGCATCGTGCCCTCCCCCTCCCTCCCTGAGTACGTGCTTCCCGCTTGCTTCTCCTCCCCTGCCGCAGCCATCTGCTTCTTCAGATGGTCCGGCCGCCTCTCCAAGCCCACTTCTCAGTCGTGGCATCTCATGGTCGACCTCCTCGGCCGCAATTCTCTTTATGAGCATATGTGGGACGCCATCCGCTCCATGCGCCTCCAGAACGTGCTCTCCTCTGCCGCCTTTGCCTCCGCCTTTTCTGCCTACTCCTCTTCTGGCCGTCTCAAGGAAGCCCTCATGTCCTTCGATGTCATGGATCGCTACGGTGTAACCCCCAATGTCACCGACTTCAACTCTCTCATCTCTGCCATCTGCCTCAGTGCCGTCCTCTCCTCCGCTGATGCCCACGCCGCCTTCAACCATGTCAAGCTGAGGGTTCCGCCCGACGCACAAACCTTCGCCATCTTACTCGAATCATTTGAGAATGACTCAGACTCTGCCAGAGCTAAAACCACGTTTGGCGAGATGGTGGTCCGACTTGGATGGGACCCAAAAAATATTCGCGCTTATGATGCTTTCTTGTCCACGCTCGTAAAGGCTGCACAGGCCGCTGAAGCACTCAAATTCCTCCGTGTTATGATCACGAAGGGCTGCCTCCCAGGACCCAAATTCTTCAATTCTGCCATCGACACACTCGCCAAGCTCAATGATGCTACAAATGCTCTTGCTCTTTGGGACCTCATGACCTCCTTCAAGGATAAAGCAATTATCCCAGCGCTGAAGACCTGTAATTCACTGGTTTCTGTGTTATGCAACTATAGCAGTGTAGACAATGCGTTTAGAATTCTCGACGAGATGCCTTTTCTTGGTGTGTTCCCTGACGACATGACTTATGATGCCATATTTGAGTGCTTGGTACGGAGCAAACGCCACCGTGAGGCAGGGAAGTTTTTTATAGAGATGCGTAAGAATGAGATGCTACCTTCCACAGTTAACTGTGCTGCTGCGATTCAACTTTTCTTTGATGAGTTTGACCCGGATGCTGCCATGGAGATTTGGACCTGCGTTTTGGAGGAGAGAAATGCAGGGGAGAATGTAGATTGTGCTAATAAGCTTCTTCTAGGGCTGCGTGATCTTGGTAGAATGTCGGATGTGAGGAAGTTTGCTGAAGAAATTATTGATAGAGGGATATATATAAGGTCTTCTACGATGGATAAGCTTAAGACTGCGTTCTACAAGGCAGGGAAACCAGAGGCATATGACAGAATCACGAGAAAGCTGAAGAGGACATGAGAAGATATGTTAGTCTGACTAATTATGTTCTTCTCTTTATCTTCTTTCCTTTTGTTGATGCAGATTTTGCGCCTTGCATTTACAGATAAGATGTTGCTGATGTTGGATGACTCAAAGTTGGAGGTTGTAGGTGCCTAAATTCGACCAATCTCTCGATCTTTCCATTATGATCTAATTTTGCTTCCTCTAGACTAGATCTTGTGTTTTGTTACTCCGGCATGCCATGTTGACAGTAGGCCGACGGTATTTTATTTGGTTGCTTGAAAGGTTACGCGAATGTTGTGCAACTACCAACATTTGGCTGAAAGAGAGCATTGTGTGCCTTCTACCAGAGAAGCCAATAAGCGTCGCGCCTTGTTTGGAAAGGTTTCAGAAGCAATGTTTTTGTTCTCGTTCTCTAATTTTGCTTTTTATCAACGTGCTTTTACTATTATCGCTAGTCATTTTTTATGTCTAGGAACGATATGCTGTCACTGAAGCAAGTTGTCTCCTTTATTGGAAGTGTCTTCTTCACATTATTATTAGTTGTTAAGAGTTTGTGGCACTTTCTAAAATTTATATACATGTACATTGGGTTGTTACTGTTGTATTTACCAGGCAACCAGCATTTGCTAGGCAACCAGAGTGGCAAGTATTTATCTTGGAAAACATTAATAAATTTGAGGCTTGATTTGATTGGGATTTGCTTTTTTTGGACAACTTTCACGTATCACCGCTTCTTACTAAGGCTAGCGCAGTGTTGGATTGATCTTTGGCATCGCATACTAGGTTATGCCTCCAATTATTGTATTCGCCTTTGTTTAAGTTTGGTGTCTTTAGTCTTGGATCTTTCTCTTTCTATTGTAGGGCTGCAAAGTAGCCTAAAACCATACTATTCCTTTTCCCTCCAATAATGTATACCATTTTGGCTTAGTCCCTTCTTATATGTGGGTTTCTGCTTTTGTTTATTATGTGAGCGGTATTTCAAAGTCATATTTGTTTTGTTGATAACTACTCACAATACACCTATATTGATCTTATGCATCAGCAGTATAATATTATTGGAACACAATAGCATGACGTTCCTATAAAAAAAAAAATTTCTTCTATGATGTTTACACTTTTTAATGTCGCTTGAAGTTGTTTTTTTTTTTAATTTTTTTTATTTTTAATAGTGCCAATGATGTAATTCAGTCTCTTTATTTGACCAATCACTTTTAGGCCGAGTCTCTTCTGGCCTCTTATCTAATTAATAGTACTTCATCTTCGACTTGTACTGGATCTTCTCTCTATTTTGGCGTCTTCTTGTTGTTTGTTTTGTTGTCAGCTATCTCAAAGTAGGATGATAAGTGGAGGATGGCGTCAATAATTCAATGCGATAGATAAATCATCTGCCCTTTGGTTTATTCATTTTGCACTTCCTATTGCTTTGGTTTCACTTCTTGTTGAGGTTGCATTTTCGTCAACTATTCCTTCTAATGCTGCCTTTGATGCTCTAGTTAAGCCATCTGCTTCTTTCGCTTGTACTGCTTCTCCCAGTGGTGGTTTATTGCTTATCGTCTTCTTGAAGATACGAACATGGTGTTTCACCTGTGTAGTTTGGAAATCCTCTAACTGATTCCTAATTTTATCAATTTAATCATTTTTAAAAGTCAGTGATACTAATGTGCGAAAGAGTTAACATGACAATGATTCAACATTCATAGTGGTAGACAACCATGCCTGAAGATTTCGTGCTCTCCTGCCAACTCATTTGGGATCTTATGGGATTTGTTTGTTAATAGCTTATTGCGTATGTTGTAGATAATAAATAGTAGCACAGGTCAAATTTATGCCCTAAATTGTATTTGGTAAAATATATTGTTGGATGCATTGTGGGTAGTAGATGAGCCGAATGTAGCTTGTTGGCACACGCTAGTACATCTTATGTGCCATCACCAAATGATGGATGGTGTTAATAAGCAAGTTACTCTAATATTGTAATCCTTCTCTTTATATTTGTAATTTTATCACTTCGTCTTTTTTGTCCAACTCCGGCTCTCAACTCTTTACAACTATCACTAGGTTAAATCTTTAGGCCGTTGCAATCTCACTAACCACTGTAACCTTGCTTGTCGCGTCACCATGATCGTCATTGCAACACATGCTTATTTTTATATGCTTTAGTTTCACATGTATTTTCTTTTTAAGATTAACTCGCTAGGTTGTTGCAGTCTCGCCGACTGTCGCAAACTTGCTTGTCGAGTCACCATGTTTGTCATTTCAACATCTACTCTTTCTATATGCTTTAGTTTCAGCCTATTAAGTTAGCGTGGAAAAACTGTGCTCGTAATCGATCCATTTTATGCAAACATCGTAACAAGTAGACCCACGGGCAGGAATCTGTGATGGTTTAAGATCAAACAAGTGAGGATATTTCTTAAAGAGTATTTAACTATTAGCTTGTTCTTAAAGTATTTAACTAATAATTTATTATTTCTTTAGTTGATAGTTTAAACCATATTAATATGTTTACAAATGCGCCGATGCCAGTTAGTAACTCACCAGCTATTTTAACAAGTTGTATTTGTTCAAAATTCCTATCCACCAACTAGACCTGGCAAACAGGCTGGTCGGGTCGGACCCGCTTGCGGGTTTACTAGTGGCGGGGTGGTTGGTAAGTGTATATAGACGGGTTAAAGTTTAGTTACCTAAATCTGCAGGTAGGTTTGCGGATGCCCGGGTCAGCAGGAACTCTAATCACCACCGATGCTAATGGAGAGAAAGGGAGCTGCCGTGCTAGTAAGTTGTCGGCCATCAGGGAGCCGCCATCTCTTCTGTCGTCCAGGCACAACTCCGCTTCCTCCGCCACCATCGCTGCAGTTAGCAATCCGACCTCTTCGTCGTCTTCCAACGGATAGATTGGCTGATCAAGAGATCGACATCAAGAGGTCGACGAGAGATGAGATCCACGGGTCTCTCGATCCACGAGAGGCGAGAGAACGGGCACGATTGCAGGAGATCAGGGGCACCGGCAACGTGGTTGAAGGGTTACGACGGCGGTATAAACTACCGATCGGCATAGAGAGAGAGAGAGAGAGAGAGAGAGAGAGAGAGAGAGAGAGAGAGAGAGAGAGATGTGAATCAAGCGGCCATGGTTGCCTCGTGATCATGAATGAGAGAGACGTGAATCAAGCGGCCACAGTTGCCTCTTGATCATGAATGTGGGTGTATGCGGGCACCCACCCTTTTTATCCTCATATTACGTGTTCGTGGTGGTGGGGTGGGGAATACTCGGATCTATATTTTAGTAACGTATTTTTATCCGAACCTACGCATTGCGGACGGGTATGGATTTTAATTTGCCAGGTTTATCAATAACAGCTACATAAGTTGGATTTATTTAAAAGCTGCAACTACAACACACTGGTAGTTGATTTCCTTTTGGAAAGTTCACTTCAATTTTTGTTGGGTTTATAAAATCAAGATGTAATTTGGTGATGATGTTCTTTAAGAGCTCATGCCTTTACAAATGAGTTTGGCGTTGAGTATGAGAATACATGATTTTGAGATCCGTCACTGTATGTTGTTGGATGTTATATTTCAACGGGTTATTGCAATTTACAGTGTGCAGGTTCATAATGATTTTTAATTAAGTTAATTCGGGATGGATTATTGCAATATAGCTCATGTTGTTCTGTTTGTTACATTATGATAGTCTATTGTTTAATCTGCGAGATAGAAGAATGACTATGTATTGGGAAGGAAGAGGGATTTTATTGTCTAGACCAGTTTTATATTCGGTTTATGGGTTATATAGATGCTTACATTTTAGCTTGGATCTTATCGCATTACAGTTAACCATGGACCATTACAGGGCTGCTCTACACCTTTGTTCAGGTCTTTGGCTTTGGAGAGGATTTGTGGACATTCCTGGATTTTGGAATTCTCAACCATGTAAAAATATTTAATTTTCTTCCGTGTGATTGGATGCTAATACAGTTGCACTTGGAAACACCTGATAAAAGTTAGTTTGTTCTGAATTCTGATGGTTCTAATATATTTCAAATATCCATCTTCTGTTTCTAACAGGTGAATTGTAAAAAGCAACACCACGTCAGACTTTACTATTCTACCTACTTGTGCATGCTCTGTTCAAAAATGAAACTATGGTATATACCATTGTTCACTAACACTACAAAAATGACTATTATTATTATTTTATTATTCAGATATTATGAAGAGACCAAATTGAATGGGAGACATCAACTTTTATAAATAGAGTGCTCTTACAGCCAGATCTTGGCCTGGGGTACTAACTGAGCATAACTATTTCCGTGGAAGAAAAAAGGCCCATGATCTCTCGTCTGGGCTAGGCCCACATATTTTATTTTTATGGGGGACTATCCATAATTACTAATACAGGTTGCTATCGTGGAATACATATCTCAATCCCCACGAGGTTCCTCTCGAAACTTCTGCCGTAATTTTGTGTCCTCTCACAAATTTCTGGGATATATTGTATATTATCAAATTAAACGAAACAAACTTTGCATGTCGATTGCTAGAATGTAACTGTGAGATGAGCTCGAAACAAGAATTGCGTCAAAAACTGCTTATTAGATATCGATCAAACAAATTAAATTCATGCAACATGGTGTTTTGTTTCCTCACTAGAGCACGTAGTAAGATATATAAAATTTTTGTTTATTATGTATTTTATATCTATTATTTAATTTGATTGATAAATTTATGCAATCATTAAATACATATTTTTGTTTATTTATTAGATACATAAATTATATTGGTATGCCTTGTAAGTCTTAATACGCAGTTTCGTTATTTTAACATAAATATTGTAGTTCCTAAAAGATTTCAAGTTTTAGTTTTTCTTTTTTTTAAATAACGACCTAAAACTTCAGCTCACTATTTATATTATTTAAATAAAGTAAATTAGAGTTTTCTTTTTTTTTTTTAACAGAATCCATTTAGGATCATAGACTCATTCGTTCAATACCAATTCGCTAAACACCTGGCTCAACCCAGGAGGACCGCTACGCGCTCATCCAACCTACCCGGGCTGTTCAGACCTATTGCGCACAACGTATCCGTCATGTGTAGGAGCGTACACTTGCGTACCTGCTGTCGTGCTGAAGAGGGACAGCAGCGGTCGATGCTGGGATTCGAACCCGGATGGTTGCTGTTCCTGAGCTGCGTCTCATCCGGTCGCCCCAACGTCGCACCCCTAAGTAAATTAGAGTTATTTTAAAAACTACGGCTAATAATTCTCAATAATTTATTCATTTTATTTCATCCACTTCTATCTAAAATGGACAACTTTGTAGAAGGTAGTAGAATTTGGAACGCTAGAGATATATATATATATTTTGTGATTTGTTAATTAGTATTTTTGTTTTCTTCTCCAGAGTTAAGTTTACAAACTTAATTGACCGTTTGAGTTTTATGTGTTAATTTTATGCTAAAATACATAAAATGTATTAATTGGAAAAAGAATTATGGAAATTATTTTATAAAAATGAGGATACACGCAGAAAAATTATATAATAATGATAATAATAAGTCCGATCTCAGTTTGAGTTCCTTCTCAATATCCTTCTCCCGTTCTCCGCACGATTCCAAGTTTTCAACTTCATATTTGTCTCTTTCAATTTCGATTTTGACTCCAATTACGCAATCCACCGCGGTCGTGATTCAAAGTTTCTTTCTTTCTCCCCCGATTTCCCAATTTCTGCTTTTCAGTTATTATTTCTAGGTGGTGTAATTCTCCTCCGGCGATCGGCCTCCGTCGGAGTAGAATCGAGATCTAGGGCCTTTGTTTTGATTCGATTGTAATCATAGGAGATTTTCAGATGAGTTTCGCGGATTTGGAAGCGGGAAGGGCGGTTGGGCGGAAAGCCATCAATGGTGGCGCCGCCGGCGGAGCAACGCAGGATGTGGCTAAAGGTGTGTTCCAGATCACAACGGCAGTCTCGACCTTCCAACGCCTTGTCAACACTCTAGGCACACCCAAAGACACGCCCCAGCTACGGGAAAAGCTGTAAGCTACGCCTTCGTCAGACTTTAATTGGCGAGTTAGCTTCTGTTGAAATTGTATCCTTAACTAGACTCTTGAGGAAGATATGGATATTGGAACTAAATTATGCATTGTTTTGTTTGTTTTTCCAGTTGTAGCATAGTCTGTTAGCAAAACGCAGTTCGTATGTAATGCTTTAGAGAGGATATAGCTTATCTGCAGAAAGAAATATGTGTAGCTTATAGGCTAGCAGGCATCATCTTCGGTCTTTCTGCTATATTGAATGATTAATGTAGTAGTATTATTTTAATATTTTGTAGGCAACATTCTGCATTTAATTGATCTATTACAAGATGATGCAAGATGATTAGTTGAACTGCTCTCACTGTTTTTTTTTTTCCTAGTAAATTTGTAATCTTGGCGTAAATCCTTTTCTTTACTCAAATATTTATATGCTCTCTTTCAACACTGACTTATTTCTTATGCTCTCAGGCACAAGACAAGGTTGCATATCACACAGCTCGTAAAAGAGACATCAGCTAAACTTAAGCAAGCAACAGAATCAGATAAGACCGCGGAAGCTAGTGTGAGTTTCACTTATTAATCACTCACTATGAAATCGCAGGAGCTGTTCTATCGCCTTGCCTCGTGCCTAGGCTCGCTAACCAAAAGTGTGTTTGACTCTGATCTAGGCGAGGCTTCGTTATAAGACATGCCTTATACAGGTGCCTAGGTATACCTTGATGCGCCTTATAAAGGTGGGGTCTTAACTTAAAAGGAAAAAAGAAGATAAGAAGAACAATCCACCCATTCGACCAAGTCGTATGTCCAAATAGAATCCCTATTCCGTTTTATCTGCTCATCTTTTTCTTCATTTTGTTATTAGTGCTACTAGTTGCTACTGTTGCTGCTACTTTTTAATACAGCGCGCCTCGCCTTTAGCAGGAATGTACCTTGTTTTGCCTCTTGCGCCTAAGCTCCAGTAGACTCTTTACATCTCAATGCGCCTTGCTCCTTTGACATGGAGATAACTGTTGATATTTGATTGTGTACTTTGGAAGCTTGCTAACTGTTCTATAATGTAGCATAGGTAGCATGACATGTTTGGTTGTCAACTCTTTGCTCTTTAATAGCTAAACAAACACTTTAGCTTCTCTAGTTGATGATAGGAGCTCCTTCTGCTAAGATCAGAATGAACGTCTTGCTTAATTGATGTTCCCTCTTAGTTTCTTGGAGTCAAATGCCAAGGTTAATCAGAGCTTTCCCTTCTGTATCGACTCTTTGTGCTTGTCCTTCATATTTCGATTAGAGAATTTTAGGCATTCTATATTTTGGGCTTGAGCTAGAATCAAACCAGTCGACATGTATTTCATTCATACTGGACATGGGACGGTAATGGGAGCTCAAGCATTGTTTGCTTAGTTCCAGAGTTGTATTTATGAATTCTAAGCAGTCTGATGGTGTTGGAAGTCAATGATCGGCACTTGTCATCTGTAGCTGCTGTGCTTTCTCTCTATTCCTTCGAGTGATGGCTATAAGGTCAAACATTGGCTTATTGCAGCTGATTACATTCTGTATTTATTGTTTTGTTCCATTTTTGCAGGATAGAAAAAAGATTGCTGATGCAAAGCTTGCTAAAGAATTCCAAGCAGTTCTAAAAGAGTTCCAGAAAGTTCAGAGGCTTGCAGCTGAAAGAGAAACCGCATATGCTCCCTTCATACCTCATGCTGTCCTTCCTTCAAGGTACTTTACAATACCCCAAACCATGACATTATACTTTTTATTATAGTTGTAGTTATTGAAGTTATTCAGTGCAGTTACCACTCATGTTTAAGCTGACTCAGGTTGCACCTTATGTTTGGACTATCTTTTATTCCTTATAATAATGTATACAATTTTTTTTTTTTTTTTGGTTTCATCATCCATGTATCATTGGGCAATTCTCATATTATGAGGCTTACATCTGTGTACTTATGCTTTTGTATCTAAATTTTGTATGACTCGCTTGTTTTTGTAACATAATGAATTTGATCAGTCTCAGATGCAGCTTTCATTCTGCAGTTTTGCCCTTATGTTTCTTTTGTCAACTTGTAATGGATGTCCTTAAAACTTTGCAATATATCAATTTATTTTCTTCATCATTTTGGGTAACCTAATAATTGCTGTATTTTTGTTTATTCAGCTACACTTCTAGTGAGCTCAATGTTGGTTCTGATAAAGCTCCTGAAGAACGTTTGTTACTCATGGAAGCTAAAAGGTAACATAATATATTTCGGAATATCCTACCTGGATAGTTTACATCTCTGATTTCTCTTTGGTAACATTGGCATTCATCACCAGTTGCATATGTTTGCTCAATGACACTGGTTTATTTGTTAAGCGTGAGGAATCTTTTGGCCTAAGAAACTACTGCTGTTTGTATCTGTTCTAAATTCTAACTCGAATCGCACCCTTAAACCATGAAAGGAAAATGTTAAAATCTGAACTATAGAGACTTCAATTTGGTTTTCTTTAAATGGAGGCATTGTCTGTTCAAGTTTTTTCCGCGGCTTCTATTACATACTGGTTTTCCCTTTTTAGCTTGGATGAATGAGGCTGAGATGTTTTTTTTTTTTTCTTCTAATTTTATTTCCCGTGCTGTAGGCAAGATGTACTGCAATTGGAGAATGAGATTATGTTCAATGAGGTCATCATTGAGGAGAGGGATCAGGGCATCAAGGAGATTCAACAGCAGATTGGTGAGGTCAACGAAATATTCAAAGATCTAGCAGTGTTGGTTCATGAACAGGGGATTATGATAGGTAGGGTAAACTGATAACCGCCAAAATTTTATTATTCTGGTATTCATATTTGGTGTCTAACTATGTCTTGTTGCAGATGACATCGATTCCAACATTGATAATTCATATTCTGCAACCACACAGGCCAAATCTCAACTGTCGAAAGCAGCCAAAACTCAGAGGTCAAATTCCTCTCTGGTATGATCAGTTGTGCTACTAAAAAGAACTAATTGCTTCGGTTGTTTCTTCTTCCACGTAAGCTAGTGATAGTTATATGTGGTGGTTTTATGCAGACGTGCTTGCTCTTGGTTATCATTGGGATTGTACTGCTTATCCTGATCATAATCCTGGCAGCCTAACGTTGTCCAGATTTAAAGATGCTAAAATCAACTTGATGGAAGCAGTCAAATGGCCCGTCAGGAAAAGGTTATGATTTCGCTATCGAGCTTGTGGTGCATATATATATATATATATATATAATGCCGAGGTTTTCGGTTATGTATAGTTGATTCTTTAGAGTTTGTGTGTGTTGAGGCTCTGGTTGTACTTAGCTACCAGACGAACAGCAGAATTGTGTAACAGCTGTTGCAATTTATTACTGAAATACGAATTTCTTTGAGTCTAAATAGTGGTGTAACTCTTTCTTCTCTCTCTCTCTCTCTCTCTTATTAAAGGTTTGGTTTGCTTTCTTTCTTTTTCTTTCTTTTTAGGTATGTTTAAATAACAAATCACTGCTCAAGTTACGTAAACAACCGGCATATAGTACTGAACGCTTTCACCTTATGTTTTCTAGATTTTAGATTTATTATAAAGGTAATACTGGGTGCAACAAATTATTCAAAAAGAAAAATTAAGTATTTTTTGAAAAAAAAAATTAATATAAAAATTATAAATTTTGATAAGATCTATTATTTTTATGTCGATTTAATTTAATATTTTTGGACTTTAAAATTTAAGAAATTATTTTTAAATTATTTTTAAAAACTGATAAATCTGAAATATGACAATATATATTTAAAGTTTTTTTTTTAAAAAAATAATATAAAAATTATAGATTTAATTAAAATTTATAAATTTTATGCTTCTAAAGTATATTTCTTTTAATTATATGAATTGGTAAATTTTTATGAATGGGTAGGGACAAATATTATTCTTATTATAAAGCGTTGTTGCAAGCAGTGTGCACCGCGTGCTTTTTTTTTGGTCTTTGCTCTCGCAGACCCAAAAGAAACAGTATTACTGATAGGGATAGAAAAGAAACAGATCATCGTCTTCAGATAGAAGCAGCAGATCTGAATTTTCTCAATGAAACGATTTTCTACGGGAAGTAACGAGAGAAACGTGTCCCCGCTTGAGATTGGTGAGGTAATACTTTTTTATTATTAACTTCTAAATTGGAATCAATAAAATAAGAAAAGAAAGCGAAAGAACTGACAGCAGTAGCCCTTCCGGTTTTTTCTTTGCCTGCCGCCGTCGCTGTGCTGCGTTGTGCTGCTTAATTTGATGCTTTCATTCATCATTACTATTCCCTAAAGGTATCATGCTGTTACTGCTACTGCTTCAGCTAATACTTCTAAGTTCTAATTATTGATTCTGAACTTCTAAATTAACCCCGATATTAAGGTATATAATGAATGTTTGAGCAATATTTAGTTCATGACGTCGAGAAAGAGCATCGAAGATCAACTTTCTGGGAAGTACGGGGCATTGCACTTCTGAAACTGATGAACAAACTTTAGTGATTTGTAATTGCACACGTTTTGCCTTTATTATTACTTTTTTAAATATGTGTGTAGTCGTAGTAGCAGCAGAAGCTGTGTATGTGTTAATGGCAATCCGCGATTGTTGTTCCGGTTTCAGGCATTTTCTTATTGTCGACTGTAGAGCTGATGAAATGGTGATGTGGAATTGTTCTGAATTAGCTTAGTTTCCTAGGCAAACAAACCCTCGTAATGGTTTGCATGCATGGAAGTTGTTTGTTGTAATGGTTGTTACAATACCTGCTAATGTCGCATATACAATTAAATTGTTAGTTGCTACTTCACAAATTGCGGATCTTGCTAATTGGAGTTGTTTCTTCGTAGAAAGGTTCTCAAAGTGATACTACTTTATTTGTTTTCCTTTAGCCTCTATCAACCACAGTATGCTACACTACAAAAGCACAAGCAGATGTTGCTGCTGCATTGGAATATCTAAAGTGTCAAGCTCCTGACGTTTGGATATGTTATTAATGCTAGCGTCCATCTGCTGCAGAAAAGTTTGGGTTTTGTTGGAGGCGGCAATGCTTGGTTATAACTGATCCTTCTTTGATTTGATGATGAAGATGCTGCTATTGATTACCAACCCTCTCTCATTGCCCAAGTTGTAACTGATCCTTCTTTGATTTGATGACGAAGATGCTGCTATTGATTACCAACCCTCTCTCATTGCCCAGTTTGATTGTCGGGCTAATTATGAGAGCTATTGCTCTTCCTATGTCCGTGTGCTTGTTTGCAATGAAGGCCATTATCAACTTCCATTTGGATTTGTTCTGGAAGATGGTGATGTGGTTCATGGGCTGTTTGTCTTTTCCCCTCCGGGTTATGACTGCTCTTCAGCGGGAGCAGACGGTTAGTACATGAATCCTCAACTTCTTTGCTAGGGATAGCCATTGGCAGATAACAAACGACCATCAGTGGTGTTAATAAATGATTAATCTTAACTGAAAAATCTACCAAAGATATATGCAATGTCTTAGTGCTAACACAATGCTATCAGTTAAAATATCAACAATTTCATTTCTTCCATCATGAGAATGTTGCAAAAGAAAAAGAAAAATCTAGATTCTGTTTCAAATCATTACCACTAAAAAAGGGGCTTCTAGTCCACAAAGGCTCCCACGCCTGTAGACGCAGGCTCCATCAAGGGCTCAAGGGCGAGCAATTTCTCGCCTAATGTACGTCACTATACCCTACTTCGCCGGAGGTGTTGTCCACACATCGAACCAACAACCTTTTTGTTGCTAAGCATGGGCTTTTACTATTCTGCTAGGTTTTTCCCTCATTTATCATTATTCTTGTTTTCTATACCTAATGTTTGAAGAATTAAATTGTAATCATGCTTTTTACTTGTGGTTTTTTGACATTATATAAGTGAGTATGTTTTATTTATAAGCAATCTGTAGACGCTTGAATTTGATTGAACTTGTGCAGAAGTAATAGCTTCAGCCATGTTTGTTTTCTTCTGGTTTTCAGCATAAAGAGCCATAGTTTTAGAAAATAAAGTATTCTCATTCTAAAATGCAATAAACTAGTCAAATTTGACAGTATGCCAACCAATAGTTGAATAACTAACCAAGTAAGACAACAATCCGGACTAGAGTTTCTAAGAAAATCTGGTTTTCTTGAACACATAATATTTTAAACCAGCTTATTATGATGTTGTTATTCATTAAATCTGATATTATTCCAATATCCATTTGTTTATATATATATATATATATATATATATATATATCGATACTATGCCCTAGCATATAGGACTAAGGTGTTTTAGCCCAACATCATAGTACATGCATTTGACCTCACTGACAGCTTCTCTAGGATATGACTGTGTACATCTCATCCTCTTCTGACTCTGCCTAGGTGAGAGTTATCATTGTAATGTTATTGTTGTTTATTTGACCTGACTGGGAGCTGGATCCGCCAGGAAGTCTAGCTTTGAATTCATTAAATAGTTTAATCTTTACTGCTTCAGTTACATTCCTGTTGAATGTTTGATATTACATGGCAATCTATGAGATTACTGGTTCTAGTGCTCAATTAATGAATTGGCTACTTGAATAAAGGTTTAAACATTAGGTAGCTGTCACAAGTCGCAAAGAAATATGCTCCACAAAGAGAGGATTATGGCGTTGTGATATCAAAAGGAGCATGTCTTGTAATCATATATTTGTCTCAGACAAAGATATATTGGACCAAAAAAACCGCCCTTGCAGTTGTTAAGATAGAGATGCATCAAATTATTCACGATTGATTGTGAACATTTGCTATCACTTTACAATGGTCCTCAAGGTGGGAAAAACTCTTAATACTAGTCTAAGATATTTTGGCAGTCTAAGTAGGTTTTAAGGGCTCACCGTGTTCTGCACTTAACAGATCATAAATACAGATGCATGCCTATTAACAGCAAGCGCATACATTGGCTTTTCTATATATCTTGTAGAGGTGACACATTGGTCAACAAAGTCCAGTCTGTCATGTCATCGAAGAAAAATGTGGCTTGTATAAGCCTGTCAAAAAACTCTACCATCTAGCTTCTTACCCTCTTCATGCTCCTTGGTCTTGATTAAACTCATCCTTGTTATGTTTTTTCATTTTGGATTCGTAATGCTAAAGGGATGGAATAGTAATGATATTAAAGGAGAAGGGAGGGGCAAAATCACAATATGTTACTTGAGCATGCACATTTCAATAGTTAATCCCAACGTTTCTTATCCTGAATTAAAAAATAAAAAAGAGATGATGTGCTCACAGGGACTTGGAAATTTGCAGAGAATGAACAAGTCAATTTCTTGTAGGATATATGGACGAGTACAGCTTTTATGCACCATTTCTTTATGCTCATGTATACAAAGATCTTGTTTGTCTGCTAACAGTGTATATCTTTTATTCTGGCGGGGCAGTTGGAATTGCAGCTACAGGACATGCAATACCAGTTGGAAAACCTTATTTCGGAGAACAAGCAACTGGAGGTTCGGCTCCAAAATGCAATGAAGGATTGGAAAGTCCTTGAGGCAGTACTCGACGACGTGGAGGAGGATCATGAAAGAGCTCTTGAAAGAATTGATACATTGGAAGCTGAGGTAAGTACATTCCCGTTTCTGTTGCTTCTTGATGCAGGATAAAATTAAAGATATTCGGATGTCCTTAACAGTTTTAGCTGATTTGACAACTTATATGTCTATAGCCATAAGAGCAGATGGTTTTTTAGTGAACACTGCTAGAGATACATCTCCACATGCTGCACTTCTTGCATATTTTGTATCTCCGTTCAGAATAGAAAAATCCTATCAAGCATGTTATCATCCTTCATTGGTAACATGTAGACACACAGGGTAACAGTACGCATTGGAACCTAATTCTTTATATAGGTTGGAATTGTATTTTTAAACTATCACTACATTATTATGTGCTTTTGCAAACTTCTTTCTTAATCATTATAGCCGAGATAAAGTGGGTGGAGTTTAGATGTGCTTTTCGTGGGTTCTGTACTGACATGGGCTTGTTTGGTAACACAACTCCAAAACGAAAGCTAAAAGTTAGAAGCTAGACTCCCTTGCTTTTAGTACTTGGTCATTTATAACTAGTATAAAGTTACAAATTAAAATCAGGATTTGTACAAAACATCTCTCTATTTGACATAATGATAAGCTAAAAGCTGATGAAGTGCTAAACGAACAATACTTTTCAGCTTTTAGCTTCTATTTTCGAAGAAGCTAAAGTTGGCTCCAGATCTACAAACATGGCCTTGGTATTCTCCGTGTATCCATTTGAATCTTGATGGATAAAATAGCATCTGACGTCGTTTAAAAAGTTCTTTGTAATTTTTTATGCTCATTTTAAATGCTTGGGGCACTACAACATGGATGAAAGGAAACAAATAGATAGCAATAAACGTTCATCCTAGTCCACTTGAAATTGGCTACGTAGGCTCCAACATATCCTAGCAAGTCCGACGATGATTTATATCCTGCTGAGTAAAGCTCCTTTCCTGTTTATGTAATGCAGCTTTTCAATTATAACTGTTCCTATTCATGCACTTAAGTTCCAATACTCGTAATTTGTGCAAGTGATCAACTTTGTTTGGATTTCTCTATGCATGGAGTTTATGCCTCTTTCTAGTAATAGCTCCACGTAATAAAATGTTCTTGCGTTTGTCTATTCGTGGATGATAGGAAGGTTATATATCAGTAGTTGTAATTTCTAAATTCAGATGCATGTCTTAGACATGCATTGAAGTTGTGTTAACTCTTCCTGCCTATTGCAGTTACAGAATAGGAAGGCAGAGACTCAGAGATTGGTGGAAATTGAAGGAAAAACCGTCTCAGATTACAAAATTGGTGATGACAAGGAGGTTAATGTACATGAAAAAATACCT
Source organism: Xerophyta viscosa (assembly GCA_002076135.1). NCBI lineage: Eukaryota > Viridiplantae > Streptophyta > Magnoliopsida > Pandanales > Velloziaceae > Xerophyta > Xerophyta viscosa. The sequence goes on from MJHO01000084.1 coordinate 497,063, forward strand.
GTCTTACCATGGAAGTCCAGTAAGGCGGAAGGTGCTGTAATGACCTGGGAAGATATCTTAACGCGTGGAGTCCCTCCGAGTAAAATTGACAAAGTTAGTCTGAAACATGAAGATGCCCAACAAGTTTCTGGAAGATTCCCATTTCCTGCAAACATTGTGGAGGACAATACCATGGAGGATGACGTAGCGGAGAGAGAAAAGACGGTGGCTCTCTACAGAATTCTTTTCAGTTCGCTTTTGTCACTGTTGGTAGGTATGATCATCTGGGAGGCTGAGGACCCATGCACTCCTCTACTAATTGCTCTATTTTTTGTTTCGGGGATGTCCTTGAGTAGTGTTCTCCAGTTCTTCTCATCTATAAAGAATAAGCCAGCTTCTGATGTTGTTGCATTGCTAAGTATCAACTGGTTCATACTTGGGACTCTAACTTCGCCTACTCTCCCGAGTGCTGCACGAGCATTGGCTCCTTATGCTATCAGAGTCGTAGATCGATTCTTGACTTGGCTTGGTTTTGCAGCGGTTATATAAAATGGCGGACCCATCCTCCGGTTGAAGTTGTATACTGATCATATGCCTTTGGAGATTGAAATTGAAGAATCTTCTCCTGTAGGTAATGATCTCTGTTCATGAGAAGTATGTGTATTAAGTAACATTTTATGTTAAAGTTAAAAGATTATGCTTCTTTTAAGAACATAATGAACTTATTCAAATCCTGTAAAAAATTTTTATAACCAGTATGCTAAAGAATTTTCTGCTGGGATTTTTTTTCTTTTTGTTTTTTGTTGACTAATGAAATTATACAAATTTACTGATTATTGCGTCATTGTTTTTGTGCATCACGAGCCAGGTGAAGCTGCTTATTCATCGAATGTCTATGTAAATGTAAATGATATATATGCATTTGCACTACACCGCAGATTGATTGCCTTGCGGGGCCACGTCAATGAATTTAATTTGCTGTAAAGACGGAAAGGACGGCAAATGATGCCGAAAAACCGAAGAGCCGGATAAGTACGCTGGTCTTTTATGAAATGCCCAAAAATAAAGGGGTGATGCTTCTTGTAAGGGCGAGAATTGAGCATCTTTCATTTACTTTTCTGAGCAGAGAATCTTTCCAGGTTCGCTTTCCACCTTCCGTGATTGAATTGAATGATTGTTGCTTAAAGTTATTCTCATCCTAGTCCACAAACTTTAGCTAGTAATACGATTTGTGCCATCTGCTACGCTATTTATTTTGAAGAAGGAAAAAAAAAAAAAAAAGGTTTTTTTAGGAATCCAATTTTTCACCTTTTCCTCTGCGGGAGGGGAAGGGGGTGCTTAATTTGTCATCCTTTGCGTGCTTTTCATGTGAATGCATCAATGCATATCAATGAAACCCTAACAGTAGCTGCTCTGAAAGTGTGAAGATGATGATAAAGAGGGTCGCAAAAAGCATGCAAATCGAGTATCATCCTAATCTCATCCTCATCTCATCCTAATCTCATTCTCATCTCATCCCATCTACCTGGTCCAGCCTTCCAACCGGTACTTTTTGTCTGCTGGAATAATATTTTGTATGCGTCATGCCGTGTTTTATGGATTAAACAATATTACGCACATTCACATTATTGGTCGGGAATGATCGATGCATCATATTGACCATCTGTATGTAGGAAAAATAAATTACCCTGAGTTAACAATCGATAAAAGACTATGAATCAATAGCTTTAGCTTCGGGACGAGAGGCCTCGGCATATGCATCATTCTTGATGTCATCCTCATATTCCTTTTTTTTTTTTTTTTTTTGTTAAAGTCACCTTTAAATTGATAGATATTTGTTATCTAACATAGTTTGCCACTTCAGATTCATCACTTTATGAGCTATGCAGAATAAAAAGTTCAAATTTGGTAGGTGATATGAACTTTCATGCTAAGCAGCCACTCTACAAATTCCATTTTTATTCATGACTCAAAAGTGGTGTAATGGCTCTCACCATCACTCTTCCTTTTTCTCATCAAAAAAAAATAAAAATAAAAGAAAAGAGAAACAATTAATTCCCTTTCTTAAACGTCACACATAGTGAGTGTGTGTGTGTGTGTGTGTCTATATATATATATATATATATATAAAATTCATGACTAAAAGAATATTAAAAAAGTGCCATGTGAGATCAAAAATGTTATGTGAGTAATTTAACAGACATAAATGAAATATTTTGATGGTAATATTATCACATACGATTTCTTATAAGTCAAAAGTATCGCTGGCATAATTGAATTGTAAGAATTATAGCGACGATTATATATATATATATATATATATATATATATATATATATACTGCTTTGAATGATGTTAGTCTCATCCCTTACCGGGATGAGAACACTCATACACTAGTGGAAAATCAAAAAAAAAAAAAAAAAAAGAATAGAAATCACCTTTGTTCGTACAATTTTTTCATGTAGACAGTATGTAGACCTTCCAAATAAATTTTATTATTAAATATTATTATTTTTTATATTAAATATTTAGTATTATTTTTTAAATTATTTATATTTTTTATTATTTTATCATAATTATATATCCGTATTCTATTTTTTAAAAAAATAACCGCATTCAGTAGATATGTCATGTCATATTTCTATATATGTGTACATGTGCTTGCATCCTATCCTATCCTATCCTATCCATCCATTCATATCTCTCCCAGTTCTAATTCTCAGCTAATGATTCCAACTCTCTCATCCGTGTCCTACAACGATCTAATCGGCGGGGAAACTGAGTTGGTTTCTTTCCGTAAACGCCGGCTGTATCTAATCGGCCTGATTATCGGTACAACTGATTCGGAATATCCAGCCGTAGCTGTCCCTCTAGCTCGCGAAGCTTGCTCCGCCGTCCATCAAGGGATACGTGGATACGTGTTGACATCGCAGCAGTCCTTAGAATCTATAAATTGCTCTACCGGGCGGGCGCCGTTCGACACACTGATATTGCTGTCTTAGAATTAGTGCGCTCGCTAGCGCTCTCTCTCTCTCTCTGTCTCTCTCCTGAGATTTCGTGCAACGCACGCCGCCTCGGATTCGCTTGGTGCAGGTCGGGAACCGGCGCTGGCGGTGGCGTTCCCGGCGTCGGCCTCGCCGGATCCCGCCTTGCATCAACTGAATCCGAGCCGGATCGCGATCACCAACAACCTGATTCCGGTTGCCGGAGATCTGTAGGTTATGTCTCTGTGCTTGTAGTCTTAGCTCTCATCTGAAGTTGCAAACTTAATTCTTATTGCTTCAGTTTGAGATGATATGTGGCGGGATTCTTCTAATGTATAGTTGCATGATCATTTCAGCTGATATGTAGTTAATCTGTCACGTCTAAGCGCAGTAGTCACTAAGGATTTTGATTAGCTTGTTGTTTTATCTATTAATTTCTACTATTGGTATGGAGTTGAGATGACGCTTCGGGAGAGCAGTCTCTTTAAGTACAATCGGCTACGATCTATATATTACTAAGCGTCTGTAGTTGTGCCTCATGTAGATCTATATAGCTGGGATTTGAATTATTTTAGATCGATGCGATCTGTACTGATTAGCTCTGATTTTCAGAAAATATTATTTGATCTATGCTTAGAAGGTTATACCCAATCACTTCATTTGGAATCTTTTATCTGTGGGGATTAAATCTGTTGTGACATTTCCTTCAAATTTAATCTGCACTATATCGATCTTGACCTGTGAGTTTGGACTATGATCGGTGAAAAAAAATCTTACTGACTTTAATTCATTGCTGTCGTTCACTTGATCTTTTCAGCATTATAATGCATATTAGGTAGCTAAGAATTTATCACCCATGTTAGAGGATAATACATTTTATTGGGTCTGCTTATTTGTTTTGTTTGCTACCCACCGTTTCATCTTTGCTTTGACAAATCTGTGTTCGTCACTTTTAATGATGATTGATTTGGACCGATGCTGAAACTTCTGGATCTGCGGAGTGGATAATTGTTCTGGATTGGCTTCAGCAAAGTTTCCCCGTTTCTCTTTGTCTTTCTCCTTTTCTTCTTATGTAACTGAAAGCACGGATAATATCGTAGGATACCTTTTTTGTAATGAATTTTACTTCTTTCCTTTTTGAATAGTTCATGAGAGACACTTAGCCTAAGCTATAGTTATATCTTGCTTGTATTCGCAGTTACCATGCTTGATGATTCTTAAACTGTCTGCACAGTCTTCAAGCTTAAGTAATTAAGGTGAGGAATAGATGATGAGAACCTGCCGGTCATATACATCTGAAGGCTTTTGCCTCCTTTTCGTGCAAGCTTTCATTCGGTGGGCATGCAAAGTGCTCTTCTCAGGCGGCTACGCATCTGGAATGTGACTTCCTTAAATAAAATATATTTAAAACCTTCATCATTTATCTTCCTCTATGCTTTCAGTGTAGTTAATAGGTAACTAGCATGGGTAGTGTTTTATGCTGCTAGTTGTTAGTGATATGTGTTCTGGTTAGTTTGTCAGACTTAGTTTTATTTGGTGAATGTTTTGTGTTTAGTTGGTATTTAGCAAGACATGCAATGAACCTACAAGAAATTTGAAGAAGACGATGTAGGCATGCTATATGCATTTTTTGCATATCGACTCAAAGCATCAGCTTTTGTAGCTGAACATCTTACAGTCGATTCGGACCATTCGGTTGTTTTATCCATGTAAGTTAATGATTGAGAGACCAATTTTTGCACGCCACAATATTGGCATTTGTTCACCACTGAGGCTTTACGAGAACCATCGGTTGAGTACGAAGGGTTTGGTCAAATACTTGCGTCGATACTGATGTGTCTATGACAAAACTAACCAATTTTTGTTTAAAATTTAAAAAAAAAAATAATTCAAAAGAATCTGAGTCGTACCTATTTATCAATTTGTGCCGTCGGTAGAGCATCAGTTACTAAAGAACTTGATTAAGAGAGTGTAGTTTTCTTTGTTAGTGGGACCATTATTTTACGTCGGAGCCTGCAGATCTGCTGGATTTTCGTGATAGCTGGAATACCTGTATGGCATGAGCTGCTAATTAGAATCGAAAATGACGGACATCATCCTTGATGCTGTAGATCTTAGCTGATGGTGAAAATTTTGGGGGTTGTGTTTGGCTTCCAAAGAAGAGAATCATGATGTCGTTGTCTTTTTGTTTGAGAGATGGGTGTTGTAATATTGGACATTCTTAGCGTTTTTCTGCTCATCTGATAAATTATGTTCCGTACAAACAACTGTTGTAGGATACTTGTTGTTGGTGATTCCTACGGGCACAGCATCTTGAGACATGTGATCTCTTATTGTTCTCTTGTGCAGCCATTGAGATTTGCTTGAAATTACAGTCATTAGTCAAGTAAATATGACGATGGAGTTTGTTATATACCTCCACATGAACCAACAGGATCAACCTTGCCCCACTCATATGCGTGCCCTAGTTATTATGATTATCAGATGTAAACCTTACCCCAGTCATGATTTTGTATCGGATTGTATTTTTATAACATTCGGTTGACTACATATCTGTCCAGATGTAGCATCAAATTGTACTTCTTCTCTGGGAATGCAAAATTATAGACTTCCCTACCTACACTATCATATATTGATAATCGTTTTTTCTTTGGCGTAAATTTTGGTAATATATATATATATATATATATTTTTGGGTACATATTGATTATCTATTTTAGTAACTACTTATAGGTGTAGAAGCGTAGGTCTAACTAGAGCACATTTTCTTAGTTCTGCAGTATTACAAATTTTTGCCTTTTAAGGCATGATAACATAATTTTAAATTATCTAAACCATATAATATAAAAAATAAGACTTCTATCGCTCACTTTCACATGCCGAAGAAGCTCATCCACCATCCCCCAACATCCATTCCGAGATCTTGAGTTTGCATTCATCCCAAAAATACGCGCTACCCTCCTACAAAAACTAGTGGTACGTGTTGAAGAGGTCTATTTATCCGGCATCCTACGTTATGACCATCATTCTACAATACATTATGTACAAATTAGCATCTCAATCGTCGTTGTCGCTGTCCAGGTACATTTCTACCGGTTCGGTATTATTCATCTCTTCTTCATCTTTTTGCCTTCTTTCATCCTCTTTCATTCTTGCTGCTGCCTTTTCGATCGCCTTGTCTAGCCTGGAGCTCACAGCTTCCCATGACACGAGATTTTCCAAAAAGTTAGACACGTAGTCTGCACGACGGTCCTGCATTGGATGTACAAAGAATTCTATATCTTAATGGCCGCATTTTGATAAACTAGCAATTATCTTATTTAAAACAAAAAATAATAAAGTAGAGCTTTACCTCATAGTCAAGGTAATACGCGTGCTGCAAAAACCAAACAAACATTTAAGATTGGTGTTAAGTAGGTAGCAATAAATTGGTATTTTTCTTAAGCAAAAAACTTGCATAGCGTGAAAATGATCAAGAATTTATATTAAAGCATGAAAACATACCTCCCAGAGATCGATTGCAAGGATGGGCTGCATATGCACAAAATAGAACTTAGAATGTTTTTACTTAATCAGATGAAACTAAGCTGCACGACAATGCAAAATTATCAATTAACGAAACTTTGGGAATTTTCCAAGCGTTTTTTTTTTTTTTATTTGCATGGTACCTTTTATAATCAGCTTAATAATCTTGACGAGAAAAACAGAGGCTCTATCTGAATTGAAAATCACATTAGAAACAGAAGTAAATCCGCTTTAAAGCGAACTTAGAGTTACTATTCTAAAGGGTCAGACGCAGGCATGTCTTCATTTGGAAATAATAAATTTTTTAAAGGGTCGGGTTGAGGCATATATTCATTTGGAATAATTACATCATTAGCTTTGATAGTTTGTAGATGTCGAACATATTTGGCTAAGAAGACGCTGGACAGGTGAATGTACCATATGTGGCTATCAGCTGAACAAGGCACTCCTTTTGAATTAGTCATTAGTCAAGGCATCTAACTCAATTTTAATCTCAAGCAAGACTATATTCTATGATGCTCCCAAAGTGCACCATCTTTATATACTTGTTAAGTTAGGTTATGAATGAAAATGGTAATAGTTTTAAGACATTTGACCCTACCACAGTGACAGCTGGCCTAACCGCTAATTGTCAGGTGTTACAATTGGCAAGGAAATACATTCCTACTACACTTAGATTTAACCTGAGGACAGCAGTTTTTAAAACTATCAATAACAAAAGTTATGACACTAACACTACAATTGGTGAAAAGAAAAGAGAAAAAAAAAAATAAAGAACATAATATGGACGTACAATGACCGCATGAATAATGAAAGAGGATTCGAGGAGAACGCACACAAAATCGTCAGCTTCCTGTGATGCTCGATTCCATTCTATTATTGTGCCTATATATCATTAGTTTAGCAAAATTGTTGATAACTTACAGAATAATCCCAAACAAGGGGATTCACTGCATTCGGAGTCTTTGTTACCACAAGCTTGTTGTCCTTTTCTGACGGGCAGGGATTCACTGCATTGTCTACGTCGAGCTTGTTTGCCTTATCTGAGTGACAGATAGAAACACACAGAAAAAAAAAAAGAGAGAGAAAGATCTCATGGAGATTAAATTTTCTCAAGGAAAAACAGGATAAAGAACAAGCACATTTCCAAAGCTATAAGCCCTACAACTTACATGCAAGCCAAACCCAACCAGAACCAAATTGATTCATCGCAGCTCTCTTTAGCTCTTCTAATAATCTGTCGAATGATCCAAAATCTCGCTCAATTAGGCTTAGGAGCATCCCTGAAGGATGCCCTCCACCATCCACTCTCATTGATTGCCAAAAAGACTCATTGTTCCATATCTGTAGAACGGTTAATTGGTTACCTTGTAGTAACAACGGTAAAAAAGTAAATATAAAGATTTTAACTTGTCTTTTCTTGAGAAACGAAACTTTTGAGAAGTTCCGTGAGTTTAAACTTTTCTGATGTTGATGAAATGTAAGCTCCTTTACAGAGCAAATGCAGCATGCACAAATACACACATTGCAACCTATTATGATTCTACAAACTAGGGAGTGTAATTTAAATAGTCCGCAAGATGAAGTCCGATCATAGTCAACTAACTAGAACTCAAAACCACCCACGGATGAACTTTCATCAAATGTCAACACCACTTCGATCGTAGTTCATGTCAGCAATGACCGTACCCTACCATAACTGAACAAGCGTCGCAGTCGTCTACCAATAACTCCTGAAAATGAAAGTACGTATTCCTATAATATGCAATTTATGTAGTCAACACATTCATTAAAGAAATCTCATCTTACTTCAACAATACCATGGATGAAGTCCCAATTTATCAAAAGAAAGAAAGAGCACAGATGGGACCTGAGCGGCATGGTTGAAGGCAGGGAGAAGATCACCCTTGTTATAAGAAGCGAGAATAATATCCTCCAGCTGCATTGAATCGAGATCGGTATTGTGGATTATATCGTTTAGGGTCTCAACATGAGCTCTGTGATGGCGACCCCAGTGGTGCTCCAAAGTCTGACGGCTCATATAAGGCTCTAAAGCATTCTAATAAAACAAAACTCAATCACCAATGTCCTTGGGAATTAGGTAGAATGAAAGCAGAAACAGTTAGAGACTAAAACGGAGGAGTACAAGCGGGTAGGGAGGAGGGTTGAGCTCCAACTTGGATGTAACATTGGACTTCAAGCTTGATTTGATTCTTGATTTTCTCTGGAGAACAAGAGAAGCCAGCGGAGTGGATAAGAACCAGAACAATGCTCGATTAGACAGCGTGAAAAGAGGTACCTTGGGAGGAGCAGACCTCGGGAGAAAACGGGGAGGTCTCAACATGGAGGCGGAGCTGGAGATGGAGATAGCGACGAACACCATTATTTTTTTTCTCTTTCTCCTGCGGAATGAATGCTACGATGAAAGCAAAAAACCCTGCTTATCCCCGGGGGAACAGATGCTGATTCGATTTGGGGAGGAGGACAAACAGTTGAAGGCCAGCTGGGCCTCAATTGTGTGGGCCGGTTTCTTATGGACCAGACTAAAATGGCGTTAACAATCTGTGTGCATATTTTATTTATTTTTTTTTTTGAGAAAACCATCTGTATGGATACTAACTACCTATGGTTTAGGATTTACGGCGCAGGAGGGCTTAGGATTTAGGGTTTAGGCAGTTAAAAAGTGCAGCTTTAAGACTAGTTTAGACTTGACTTCAAAGCTTATACTAATCAAAGATTAGGGTTCAGGGTCAAATATTTGGATCATAAGGGTACCCAAAAGTTAGACCTCCGTCAATTTGGACCGAACCTAATTTCCTGTCCGAACCTAAGCATCAAACCAATCTTCGGTTCTGTCTAATTTGGACTGGTCAAGACAACAACCAGACTAAATATTTTTTTTTTAATTATTATTTAATATTGTAATTTATGTAAAAAAATAAAGTTTTATACTTATTTATTTATTTTTTAAAATATATTTAATTTATTTTCCATCAAACTGGTCTGATTTAGTGTGGTTCGACTTTTAGCCGATCGGACCAGATCCGTAAGATTTTAGTCCGCTCTACATTTGGGCCTTATTCAAAATCCGGTTCAGTCAGATCCGGATGAAAACGCTAGACATGATAGCTTAGAGCCATTTTGTTTGCTTGTCATTATAAACGGAGCACTGTGTGACAAGTGGTTTCTTGAATTATTATCAATTATTAACTATTAGTATCATAGGATATTTTTTTTTTTTTGAATAAAATGGAAAACAGAGCATGCTTAATCTTGACCAAAAAAAAAGGGAAATTACGTTCCAGCCCCCTATTTTAAGGGCCGAACAAATCAGTCCCTAAAAACAAACTTAAAAAAAATAATAATAATAAATCAGCCCTTAAAAATGCGTTTCAGGAGCTGATTTGTTAGACGCGAAACCTAAGAGGGCTGATACGTAAAAATTCCAAAAAAAATTATTAAGTGTGAACTCTGTTTTGATTTGGAAATATGAAGATATTTGATGCATGGTTGACGGGATACTCCAGATGCATGATCGACGGCAGAGGATGAAGGCCAGCTTCTGCGGCGGCGAAGATAGAACTATCACCGGGATTGAAATCTGAAAGGAAGGAGAGGAGTTTTGAGCTCAGCTAGTTAAATTAGGTTAACGTCCCTCTTAAAGGTAGCTGCCTGCTCGGCAGTGCTCGTGTGCATTTACAACATGTCTTTTCTTCTAATAATGGGAAAATTTAGTGAACTAGTAATAACTAAAAATTAGTGAACTAGTAATAATTGAGTTAGAGGTGAAGATGACAATTTACCATGTTTTCCCCTCTATTTTGTTTGTTTAAACCTTCACGAAGCTATCCGGTCGTTTATTTAATGTAAATCCGACGTTGGCATGTTTTAGTCCTTCTGTTTTCTAAATCAAATATAAGAATAGAAGTGGATCTCTTTTTTTTATTTTTTTTTGTTATTTTCTGGGAAATCAAGTGGTATACGGAATATTCAGAAGTAACGATCAATTGTGAAAGAAAATAAGATTCCCTGGGATCAAAATCAAAATCTACGCACACGATAATCAACGAGGAATGTTGAATTAAACTTATGGGGATTTCCAGTTGGTCTGGCAATGCGCTCCTTCCCTCTCGGCTTGTAACCTGTTTCTGTTGGGGGGTCGTTGGAGCTGCGGCTGCGCCGTCGGAGAAGGGCGTCGCTAGCGGCAGAGCCGGTGAGCCCATCGACGATTCCACTCTTTCTCCGTCGCTCGCTTACAGTAAAATTTGATTTTTCAAATAATAATTCGCTCCCTCCGTCGCTCATGCGTGATATCTACCCTCCGTCTTCTAAAACCCATCCCAATTGAAGTTGATCAGACGTGATGGGCGGTGGTCCCTGAGACGACGAATTCCACCATTATAAGATATCTATGATGATCGATCACCAGCCAGTGCCACCACCAGGTAAGCCATAAAATCAGACATCACATGCCAATAGCACCACTACTCTGCCCCGCGCCCACACAAGTGCGACTACCCGCACCGTACGATCCAATCTAATCCCTTCGTACCTCCAAAGATTCTGTAATGTGTCCTCCTTCAGAGGGAATAGTGTTATTGAATTAATGCACTGTGCAGCGGTAGAATGGGCGCGGCTCCCCTGCTTTTTTGCAGGAAACTGACGGTCCATGTTATTTGATTTGCACCCTACGGTTTTCAAAATATTACATAATTTTTTTATTAATTTAGTTAATTTATTTTAAAATATTTTTTAAAAAATATTTAAATTATAAATTTATATATTTTGATGTGATTTACAAATTCTTAGCTAATTTTTTTTCGAAAAAATATCGAATACTATGTCAAAATGATAATTAAAATTTTAATTATTTTTTTGACATAATATTCGGTATTTTTTTCGAAAAATTTTTAACTAAAAATTTATAAATCACATCAAAATTTATAATTTTGTAGTTCAAACTTTTTTCTTAAAAATATTTTAAAATATATCAAATAAGTTAATAAAATTTATCTCATAATAAATTTGATGGATAATTTGGACCGCTTATTCTCCTGCTTCCTGTGAAAGACAGGCGAGCCGCGCCCTAGCAAAATGGCTCCTTCCAAAAAATGTCTATTTCTATATTCAGCTACATCATTTTGTTGATATACGCCGAGACACACACACACACAAAAGAGAGAATCTGAGGTATTATACTATTAGTTTCAAGTAAACTGAATAAAAAAATTTCTATTTATATACTCACTTTCGTTGTCCGTCTATTTGTCCGTCTTTAAACTTTTAATCTTTTATTGTATTGAGTGGAAACGAAAGTTATAAAAACCTTAAAAGATATTTAACACCTTATATTTAGTCTTTAGTAAAAACCTTCAAATTAATTAGGAGTAAGCTTCCTTCCTAGTTAGGCGCTTAGCTTGTTCGAGCTTGACAACATGGCTCGGTCTGGTGAGGGCTTGGTCTTGATCCGGAAGGAATTGAATCGGTCTAAGGTGGCTTCTGAATTGGATTAGGTAACGCTGCTAATCCGAGTTTAGCTTTTTGCCAAGACTAGAGTCTAGAGGTGGCGCCTACTAGTTTGATGATGTCGGCGACGACGCCGAAGAAAGCACCAGCAATTGGCGGCGGCGTCAGCAATAATTCTCTGCCTTGTGGTAGAAACAGCGAGCAACGCCGAGCGTCGGGTGACGGCGGTGGCAATTGATTGAGTCTGCGGCTATTCTTTTTTTTTATTTTTTATTTAATGTCTGTGCATTCTCTTCTAGATGAACGACTGATATCCGCTCTGACACCATATTAAATAAATATAAGTATAAATAATAATAATAATAAAAGAAAAATAAAAAAATATAGGTTTTACGTAAAAATTGTAACGGGAAAAATTATGAAATGCGAGTCCGCAAAATTATAAAAAATACTTTATACCTTCACTATATACATAGATTAAATATAATAATATTTTAGACCGTTATAAGATATTAGTATTCTAACCATACTATCTAAAAAAATAATTTTTAATTTGTAAGTCTTTACTATAAAATTTCTTTGCACGATTATTTTTAATTTTTGGGATCACTACAAACCAACCTTTAGATTCTTTCTATTTATATAAATCAACCGCTAGAATTTTTTAATTACTATTTAAATTACGTTAAATTTCTTTCTCGATATTCATAATGAAATTATTTTGACTATTATAGAAGTATTTTTTAATAAAAGGGTGATCAAAGTTGTAACTTTCGGTATGTTATTTGGTATTATTTTTACTCTAATAATATGTGATGAATATAATATATTATTTTAATAAAATAAATTAATTTATAAAATTAATATATTAAAAAAAATAATCTTTCAAATTATATATATATATATATATAACAAAAAATATTAAAAATATAAAATATTATATTTAATTATATAATAAAAATTTATAAATATATAAAATTGGATTGTCAAACCGTTAAACTATGTGGCATCTTAATGATTTTCAGTGTGAAATTAGTATTTCTTTTTTTAAAAAAAGCACATGGTATCTTAATTATCTGTTAAGAGTTTAAAAATTACGTAATTAATTTGAAAAATATAAAAAGACTAAATAAAGTTTAAAAAAAATAATAATTTTATCAAATAATAATTAGTTTATAAGAAATAATTTACACACATACGTATCTATTAATGTAAAAGTGATACTATACAAATTTTATAATAAGATTCATATTAATAAAAATTATCTATATTTTAAAATAAATTATATATATAACTAGATATCATAATTATTTCACGTTATTTTTAAATAATTTTATTATTTATATATAACAAGTATAATTGTCTTACTTTAATAATATGTGATAATTAAAATATAAATTTTAATAAAATTAATTATTATATTAAATAATAAAATATAAAATATAAATATATTATTATTATTATTTTATATTGATGACTAATATCTGTACATCTTATGTGTACAAAATTAATTTTTTGTTTATAATTTAATTGCACATTAGCATGGCTAAGAACAAAAGCACCGACGTAGACTACTGAATCAGAACTTAACCCCTCGCCGGATCGCAGTAAATAATGACAGTAAAATAAATAATAAAAAAATGGGAGAATTGCGTTTCAGCCCCCGTTTTCCAAAATTGACGTTTCAGCCCTCCGAAACGCGTTTCCCCGCCGACGTGGCGGCACACGCGTGCCCCACATAGCGTTTCGGGGGCTGAAACGCGCGATCCCAAAATTAGGGGGGCTGAAACGCAATTCTCCATAAAAAGATCTCGGGTGAAGGTATGTAATATTTTGTTTGGCTGGTTCACTTTCACTGTCAGCGCCATTATCTCTGTGGGCGTCGGAGCTTCGTCATTCTCGTTTGAGGGTTTGAACATTTATTTACTAATGGCGACCCCTGAATCACTACATCGCTAAACATATTTGTTTATTGGTAACGTATAACGTCTCTCTTTTCTGTCTCGGTCTATTTATGTTATCTCTCCGGCTCACACCATCCGCGCGTTTTATCTCGTATGTTCTTCAGATCGACGAGCAGCTCTCTGCGAAGGAAGATAAGCAGTTCAAATCAGGTGATATGTGAGTATTGATTGATTCTTCTCGTCGGTACTGTTTTCTTCGTGAAATTTAGGTCGCCGTCATGGTGGTTTTATTTCTTTAAATTCAAAATCATTTTGTAGAGCGAAGGAAATGAGAGTGTTCTTCACTTTGGTTTCAAGTTCTTCTTTACCTCTTTCTCAGAAAACGATAATGAAAAACAAAAATGTTCCTTCTTCTTTCCTTTCCGAATCCCTTTCTCTACCTACTCGCTAGCTTATTAATCATTATTAAGAAATTCCAATCAAAATGTACTTGCAACATCTATTTCAGAAAGAATCAAATTCTGAGAGCGACTTTCGTTTTACCGGGCGTATTTCAAATCTTCAACGCATTTTTAATTTTCCTTTTAATTTCTGCAGGTAAATTGGAATCGGGTGAGGATTCCCTTTCTTTTGTTTGAATTTGAACTCATCATTCAATCAATCAATCAATCAATCAATCAGTGATGAGGAGATTAGCCTGCTGTCGCCGCCGAGCCAAGGATTACAGCATTGACCTCGAGGAAAGCCAGAGTATGTCTAGTAACAAATCAATCAATCTCCACCGTCCATTTCCTTGAGCTTAACCCGTTCAAAATGTCCACTCTCTAAATTCAAATTATCGATCCAATTAGGTAATTAATAAATAGGTTGTCAGGCAAAAAGAGTAGCAGATCCCACTAAGGTACGGATAAGTTTTTTTCTATTCCTGAATCAGTCAGAACAGGTAACAGCAAGTTCAGCTGATTCGAAGTTGCCACGATGATAATAAATATTAAATGCATGTACTCTGTAGTAACTCACACTATCAGAAGGGTGTGTGGGGCACACAGTACAGTAGTACATCAGGCTTGAATCTTTTTTTTTGGGATGAATTGTTTAAGTTTCTTCATTGTCATCTTATGTTTAGGGATCTGTAATTTTAAAGTTTATAAAATTTGTTTATCATCTATTAGTTTACTTTTTATCATATCCTTCGTGCCTTTCTCTATCGGTGCGGCACGGCATATTTCTGTGCCGATAATTATTGGCACGTGATGAGTTAAAATTGCAGATGTCAAAAAATTATATATATAAATTATTTCAGTATTTTTATTTTTATTTTACATATGGAAAGTAATAAATAAAATTTTATCGGTATGGTCGACACCATTGATATGGGTTTACCGAAAGTCGGTTCATCTTGGCATTGAAAATCTTGATATTTATTAAATCGTTTTATAATTAAATTTGTATAAGGACAGTGTAGAGATAAAAGGTTAGAAGTGTATAGTTATCTATTTATTTGACATATTTTATATATATATATATATATATATATATATATATAAAAGTTACCCACCGACAATGTTCTGAGTAAAGAGTGATTGTTTATGACCTGACGTGCAAATGTTGCCAATAAGCCCATTTGACTTTTGGACATGTGCTTAATGGGCCAAGTCAAGTCCAACTGCTAGGGTTTAGTGTTAGTGTGGTAGGTAGGTGGGACTACTTTAGGTCTATTTGGTGTGCATATGAATTTTCAAATGCCCGTTGTGGTCGGAGTTGAGTAATCCTTCACTATAGCTGAACAGTAAGGCACATTCCTTTCTATAAGCCATATCGACACTCTATATGGCAGTGAATTATATACTATAGACTTTTGCTATGTAATTACGATTTTAGTATTTAATAATTTATTAATTTTTTTTATTATTGCTTAAATAATTTTAGTATTTTAAAATAAAAAATTATACAGATCGGCACGGTCAACGCGTCTCGAGTTTAAATTTATCGAAACTAGGCTTTGAAACAACATGAAAAAATCTTGGTTTATTCCTATCTGGCTAGAATTTAGTATCATTATGTGCACATGAATTTTTGTGTTCTCACAATCTCATTAGCATTCTTAAGGAATATGGAAAACTTTTGTGTTGTGCTGAGTTCTATCATTTAATTTCTTTCTGGACCCTTTTTTTTGTGTTGGTACAATTTTAGCAGCATTTCTTTGTCGATCTCTATGTATCATCACAGTATCTAGGTTAAGTATAACTTTCTTGTGTCTAACTGGTATAAAAAAATTCTGTTCTACATAGATCTATTGCAAATCTTAAGTTATTAGCATCGGCTTGACCTGGTGACCTTGTTTTCGGGCAGCTGGATCATTATCAGCTATTGAAATGAGTTCTCCATTGGACATCTGAAAATGACACCAATATGCAGGGATTATGACATTTAATGGCGTTGAGAGCGGTATCCTCAACGACTGTTCCTATGACGATGGGAGTGGAATAAGTAAAGACGTCACTACCGAATGCATGGATGAGGATGCCTCCAGCTGTTCATCATCAAGCAAAGATGCATTTGGTTCGTCCTTCTCCTCTCAATGTATGGCATCAAGTAAGCAGGAGGGTGAACAACCACTTGATGAATGGGAAGCGCCCAACGGTCTTCATCAACTATGTGCAAAAGGCAAAGCACCGATGGTTTATACCGTGGATGCTTCTGATATTGAGGCCATGAAAGAAAAATTGGCAAAGTTGTTGCTCGGGGAGGATGTATCGGGAGGGGCCAGAGGAGTCAGCACCGCTCTTGCTTTGTCCGATGCCATAACAAGCCTTTCAGGTAATACCAATCATTTTGTTCCTTCCTAGAATGTACTTAGGTTAATAACTATGTTTTGTAGTTTTTGAAATACGATTCCTTATTAAGGCTTTCATAGTTTGGTATTCATGGTGATAGGTGTTACTATAGTTTTCGGTGCCGGTCGGCATAGCCCGTACCGGACGGTATGTGCCTGTTCCGGCAGTTGTCGGTACGGTACGAACCGGCACTGCACGTGTCAAAAAAATCTTATATTTGAATTTTTAAATTATTTTTTTATTTTTATTTTTTATTTTTAAAAAAATAACAAATAGATATATATATATATATATCAGCACGGCACTATCGGCACGGTCGGCCAGTGCCGGGATCTGAGTTTACCGAAACTCGGCTCGGCTTGGCACAGAAAACCTTGGGTGTTACATTTGTCGGCTAACTGGAGCTGGTAATAGTCGAATTTGCCATAATGGATTTGTTTTGTTTAGCACATTGAAAATGGAAGTGAAACTAGCTTCATCTAATAAATTTATCAGTTCTAGTTATGGTTTCAACCGATTTTAATTTGCTGTGGTATGTTTTTGTTCTATAGCTTCTGTATTTGGTGAATTGTGGAAACTGGAACCTTTATCTGAAGATAGAAAGATCAGGTGGCGCAAAGAGATAGATTGGTTTCTGTCTCCTGCAAACCACATGGTGGAGTTGGTTCCTACAAAACAAAATGGTGCTGATGGTGGGACTTTAGAGGTATAGTTTGGGATATGAACAGTTTTAAGAAGCGCCAAAACTTCCGAGCTTTTGTTACTTAAGTTGCTAACTAATGACTCTATTATTCTCCTTTGCAGATAATGACTCCTAAACCCCGTTCGGATGTGCACACTACTCTAAATGCGCTTCAAAAGCTAGACACCATGCTTATAGTAAGTAAGAATTTTCGGTATTATGATCTGCAAGCCCTTACTTCAACTTATAATGTAATCGCATTGTTAAAATGCTGCAGGAAGTGTTGGATTCAATGGTAGATACAGAGTTCTGGTATGCTGAAGTGGGTAGCAGAGGTGAAGGAAGAACCCAAGATGGAGCGAGGCTTAGCAAGAAGTGGTGGCTCCCTTCTCCTTGCGTTCCTGATGCAGGACTCTCCTGTTTTCAACGTAAGAGATTAGTCTTTCATGCGAAACTTGTTCATCAGGTGCTCAAAGCTGCAAAATCCATCAATGAACAAATACTGCTCCAAATCCCAATTCCATCTGCCGTCAAAGACGCTCTTCCTAAGGCATGTTTCCATTCATTCCAAAGAGAGACTTTTATTTATAGGCATCTCTATTTAAGCTATAAAGAAATCTCAAAAAAATGAGGTTGACATGATTTCCGTAGGACCTATCCTTTGAAACATGTCGTGGAGAGATGCTACCACCTCATAGACTTCTTCAGAGTTAAAAGTTAGAATATCATTTTCCGTTCTTTATATCTTGCTTATTAACCATTTGAATCTTATGGTGTTCCATGTTTTGGGTTATTCGTTCATGCAGTCCGCAAAGACGAGCTTGGGCGAAGGAACATACCATGCTATAATTGCACAATCCATCTCAGCTGAGGAAATAATGCTTTCACTGGATTTGAAAACTGAGCATTCTGTTCTCGAGACTGTGAATCGATTGGAGGGTGCTGTTTACGCTTGGAAGCAGAAGTTATCTGAAGAAACACACAAAAAGTCACCAATCCGATATCCGTGGCATTTTGTGAAGGAAATCGGAGGGGAGCTTGAAAAGATGGAACTTGCAGTTGAAAAAGCAGAAGCTCTTGTAAGGCTTCTGAAAACAAGATTTCCTAACCTCCCTCAAACCTTCATCGACGTCACTAAGGTCCAGTATAACAAGGTATTCATCCATCTCAGCTGAGAAATTGTTTTTGAAATACCGTTATATGTCTATTCATTGGTTAATTACTGTTTATTTATTTTTGGGTAGGATATTGGCCACTCCATTGTTGAAGCTTACTCGAGGGTTCTCATTAGCCTGGGATTTAGCATACTTTCAAGGATAGCAGACATTTTGCAAGAAGATGATCTGAAGAAGCCGTCCACGCCAATAGCCAACCTAAGATTTGATGTGTCCTCCGAGGTGTATCTTGCAGGATTCGCAGAGACTCCGCCAGGTCATATCAGGCGCTCGCTCATAGACCAGATGAACATGATGGACGGTCGGGATTCCATCAACTTCATTGTTCCTTGCAAGATCGAAAAAGACGACAAACCTAAGAAACCCGGGGTACCTGGATTGTCCAGTCCATTTCGATCTGGAGGATGGTGCTATCGAGGAGAGAATTTGTAGAAGCATCTAACCTTTCTGTTAGACAGAATTTGATCCGCTCTAGTTTTGAGTTGATAAAGTATCATATGCATCTATAGAAAGTCATCTACTTGATTTTTGCATGATGAGGGTGCTTAGATTGCAACGAATAGATTTTTTAGGGTTCTTCAGAAGTAGCCTGATATGTATGCGGTTATAATGGAAGGCTATCATAGTTAGAACTACTTGTAGGATTTGCTGTGATAGTTTTTCAATATGAGGAACCCGCCGGATTTTCTCACCACCAGCCACGCAGAGGTTCGTCAAATATTACCAGGACTTGTAGTTGTTCAATATAATCTTCTTAATTTTTTTTTTTTTTTAGAAGATAATCATTTATTATTTTCATTAGAAATTATATGTTTATCAAGATTTTCACAAACTGGTGCATCTTTATATCTTTTGAAAACACTTTAAATATAAAAATTATAAATTTCATCAAAGTTTAAAAATTTTATTCTAAAATATTTTAAAATATTTAAATATATATATACTTTTAAAATCTTAACGAATAAGAAAATAATATGCTAAAAATTTAAAATCTTATAACATTTACATAAAATTATTTTTAAAAATTTTTAAATATAAAAATTATAAATCTCATTATAATTTAATAATTTTTATTTTATTTTTTTTTAAAAAAATATTTATATACTAATCAAAATATTTATATAAAAATTATAGAAAACATAATTTTATAAATAATTTACAGAGAAATTAGTTTGCAATAGATTTTAAAAGCGACATAAATTATTATACTACAAAATTAAAAATAAAAAAGTATGACATGACATAACTGACATTAATGATGCGACGTCAAACGATCTGGAAACGTGATAGGTTGGCTCAATGTAATGCAAAAATCATAAAGCAAGCGCTACGGTGTACCAGTCACATGGCTGCACCTATTATTACCACATTGCCCCTGCAAAGATGTGGACATCCAAAACAAGAACTGCGCACGATGTGATATTGTTTTGTGATTTCAGATGCAAAATAAATTATCAAATAAAATATTAAAACTGCATCAACGCGGAAGAATAAAAAAAAAAAAAAACATTTTCAGGGGGGAAGAAGCTCTCAAATATCCAGGAAGATACGTGTTCGGACTTTCTGCGGACGTGTAAAACAAATGTAGCAAAATATAGGCGGCTTTGATAGACCAGCATCAGATTCCACATATCTGAAGATACATACTACATAGGCTTTCTTTAATCTTAATCCCAAATTATTAAGGAATCGCTACAAGCTAACAAAGGAGCGGCGAAGTTTCCACCCAATCAGAAGACTTTTGAGAAGCATTTGCTGCTATATTCTGAAAGGCCGGCATTTTATCCTGTGAAGGTGTATCAATTCGGAGATGTCAAAAGCCCAGCAGATATAATGAACATAATTCCTTTCACTTCTTTATAACAATTAAACAAGAATGTAAGGTAGAGAGATAACATACCAGAAATACAGCAGACAAATGTGGCAATCCTAAGCTTCAACAGGACATGATTCTTATAACTGCACCATGTTTCTTATAAACTATTAGGACAAATAAATGGGAATTCAAAGCTTCAACTGGTCATGGTGCTATAGTCAAATAATTTATGAGACAAATCGAAATGATATAAAAAAGGATACTCCAGAAATG
Source organism: Xerophyta viscosa (assembly GCA_002076135.1). NCBI lineage: Eukaryota > Viridiplantae > Streptophyta > Magnoliopsida > Pandanales > Velloziaceae > Xerophyta > Xerophyta viscosa. The sequence continues at coordinate 517,704 of MJHO01000084.1, forward strand.
CAATCGCAAATTTCCAAAGGCACAATCATATCATTAATGGGGAAGCAAAATGGATTAACCAAATGCTTGACTGTTTGGATGAGCACAAGCTAGAGAAATGGAGTACACATTTCCTTTGTCAACAATAAATCAAGTACCACTAACAAAGGGAAGATGTAAATTTCAACGTCATCGGATCTTTCCATAGTCCTTCCTTGCATGGGATGGCGGTATGCTTGATGCAATAGGATGTCCAGAGCCCCGTCCTACCATACAAGAATAATGACAGTCAGAGGAAGGCAAACCTATGATAACACAGTGGCAATCTGAACCCTTGCAAATAAAAAAGGGAGACAGACTTCCATTAACTTTGACACCCTAAAACACTTATTTAGAAGTATTATTTGGAGAAATATTCAAAATAAAAGTTGTAAATTTTAATGAGATCTACAACTTTCATGTTATTTTTTTTTTTCTCAAAAAATACTTCTAAATAAGTGTTTTGGAGCTCCAAACTTTAACAGGTTAATAAATTGATTTTGATACTCACTAAGATTTTAAAGCCTCAAAACATCTATTTGGAAGCATCTTTTGAAAAAAATGTTAAACGTGAAAGTTGTACATCTCATCAAATTCTACAACTTTCATGTTAAAAGTTTTTTTTCAAAAAATACTTATACAATGGACAAAATAGCACCGGCATAAATATCGGGAGAGATTTTTTTGTAAGTTTAAACAGTAATAAGGGAATCTATAGGTTGATTTGGAATTTGCTCAACAAAAAACAACATAGTGACAAAATGAACAAGCTGCAAACTCTTGAAATGTCAGTATTGGGAAAGCAGGCTTAAGAACGTTTAATATGTAGAAGCATTATTAACTTGTCTACTACAGTTTGTAATATTAAAACAAATCAGAGAATGATATTGCTTTGTGGGGTCAGGTACCTGATCGTACCTGATCCTCGTGTTCATGGCTAGAAAATTAGATCACTCTTTATATTTCCATCGAGTTATTAGATTTTCCCTACCATTCTTTGTATTGGTCATTTCTATCATCTCAGATCTTCTTAGGCACATCGATGAGTCTACATGTTCAAACTACCTCAAATGATTTTCTTATCTCGTTCTCAATTTGCCACCTCAACTCTCTAATCACTTCATTTCAATCTGATTCTTAATCGTTATCCACAAATCAAATGTCACATTCTCATCCATGCCATGCTTAATTTCTGAACATATCAACACAACACATTCCAATCTATAGAGCATAACCGATCTTAAACTGTTCAATAATCCATAGAGCACCCAACATCCTATCCCACTTGTATCTAGGGCATGATCCCTCTATTTCTCCATTGCCATGTATAAATGATTTCAGATATCTAGTATTAATTATTATGGATATCTTTACATTGAAAATCAAACCTCTATATTATTACTCTTTCCTTACTATAACATTGGATTTGAGAACTTCTGATCGTACCTCTATTCTTGTTTAAAAGAATAGGATAGACGAGAAGCATGCACCAATGTATGTTACTCTGAACAGGTCTTGTAAGTCAGTCCAAAAACAACGCAAAAAGACCGGGGCTTAGTGCTAGCTGCTAAATGTTGGCGCAGTCCCATCATAATGGGAAACGTACATGTGATACCTTCAGCAGTCCGAAGACATCAAATTGCCACATTATCCAAAGCCCGATAAAGGAGGTTTGGGTTAGGCTGGAATACATCATAGAAAGTTAGAAACTGGCTACATCTTATGACATGAACCATATACGTACATTCTAAGAGAACAATGGAAAAAAAAAGCATGAAACTTTCACGTTAAGGAGATTAAAGGAAAGGGAACGCTAGTGGAATACAAGAATTGTACTCGCATAATATAGATAAGGTATAAGCTCCTATAAGGCCTTCATATTTCACAGCAACATTAAATCTTAATTGCAGCATGGCCAAACAGGGAAAATAACACACAAAAACAAATGCACAAGATTTTCAGTTAAGAATGTGCTACCAATACATAATATAGTCCTATTTACAAAAAACATATTGAAGAAACAAAAAATATATAAAGATTTTCAGTTAACAATGATAAAGACCCACAAATAGAACCCAAGAAGGGCATGGCTAGTCTAACTAAAACAAGAAGAAGACAGGACCAACAGCTGCTGCTCCATGAAAATGCACATGCAAATTTACTAAGAATTCAGAAAAATTCAATAACCTAACTAACTGGAAACACCACATAGATGTATGCATGTATGTATACGCATCTTATCTTATCTTACTTGGAGATTGGCCTTGTTTGGAATCTCGGGTTGTTGGTTTGAAACTTGTGGTTTTAGTTAATACATCAAACAATTCAATGGATTGTTAGAGTTGCATACTTGGACCAGGCCACCATAATAAAAATGGCATGGTCCATTAGCAGATGAGTAAGTTCTTGAGCCAAATTGAATGAGAAGGGTCTACAAAATAATATTTGCAGATCATGAAGTCTCCACAGTAGATCAATTTTAAATTACTGCAGTGCAAATGAAAGTGGTACTATCTTTTCATGTTAGGTTGTAATTGCTTTGTTTTATGTTGCAACCCACTGGATTATCCAATTCTTTAACAACCTGGTCCACTTTACATGTCCTTCAAGAATGCAAACAGTCCGATGAAACTTGGCATCCACGTTGACCGGGTCAAAGCCAGAATGGTTGGGCAGGACAGGTGTGAGGACAGGGCAGACCAACAAATAATACCAGTAAATGATTAAGCATTGGTTTTTTTTGTAAACTCACCCCATGATATGCCGTTCCCTACAAAAGTACTTGAAGGAGAATTATGCTCCACTGGATTGTAATTGGAAACCTTTGAATGATCATTCAGAAAATGAGAATGCATATAGTTGAACCTTTGAGCAGGATGTTGTCCAAACCGACTAAGAGAGTTGTGTGGAATATGCGGTGGACGACCATGACCCGCTTGCACAACATAGCCAGTAGGGGGGCTGCCATCTGCAAGCATGTGCGTACGAGATATACCATCTGTTCTGCAATTCAAAATAGAGAGTACATAAAAACATTAGTAGTAGTATAAAACGAGGAAAACTGACTATAGCTTCAATGGTGTCAGCAGTAACAATTGCAATAATAGAAACAATGCCCCAAACTGAAGACGTCGAAGGAAGATTTGTTAGTATCTACTAAGCAGCAGTTTGTGAGACTCAGCAGTTACTAAAAGTTGCCTAAAGATAAAAACTGGCATCCTACTCCTTATTTAGGACATAATGTAATCAAAATGACAAATAAAGAAGCCAATGACCCTCTACGGTTCAATATTCATGCATACTTTCCCATCAAAACACTAAAGACTCTGATTGAAGCTGCCTAAACAAAACGAGTGATGCAGCTTTTCAACTATGCACTGCTACTTTATTGGAAAAGAAATGAAATAGCATCGCATACATGGCACATTGGCATACATACATACAAACTATATTATTGACGATGTTTTCTAAGGATATCAGTTGCTTCTGCTTGAGAGAAGTGAAACATGAGCAGGCATAGTCAATCTGCTACATATGTAATGACACTTCGAAGGTCAACATAGTAGATTGGCAGGATAAAGAGCTTATCTGCAAAAGGCTTAGGGAAGAGAAAACAGGACAGACCAAACATGAAAATGTGGGAGAAACAAAACAAAACAGAGATTATGTATGCCAGGTTGCAAGATCAGGAAAGATAGAAACTTCTTCATGCTTTGCTCCTAAACGAAAGAAGGGCCATTCTTACCTTTGATTTGATGGATAGCTCGAGCTTGAATGCACCTGGTGAAGCCCGTAACCAAGTCTACTAGCCCCACTTGTTGCTCGACCAATGTGCAAACCACTAGAAACCGCAGAGGCTAGGTTGCTCACTTCAGTTTTGTCCTCTTGCAGCAGGAGTTCATCACTAGATAAAACGTGAAAATATGTAAAATATTGTGCTAATTCAGTGACAGTTGCCTCATAAAAATCTGGCACGAACACACTAACCAAAGGAAGAAGCATTTTTTAGGGATTATATAGGTCATTTTCTAACAGAAGGATTGAAAGTTGCATCAACGAAAGGATAGACCATAATCTTAATAGACGATGTACAGGTTTATTTTGTTAATTCTTGAAGCAAAAGCTTCATACTTCATGTTTGTAGAAAACATTTGCTGAAATTGCTAGAACTAATTTCTAAACTAGGATAACATAGGGTCTACAAATGAGGAATAATCGGAAAGAAGAGAGTCCTAGCCGAAACAACAGACCTATAATTGGGATCCCAATCTGCAGGATCTGGTGCAGATGACCTGGATCCAGATTTATCATTTGACTTTTCTGATGCTTGAATTGTGCGGTCCAAACAAGTAATATTCAATGATGCCATATTCTGATGGTCGATTGAAGCAGATCTATGAGCCAACCCATTTTCGGTGGCGATTTGACTTCTCCAACTAGGATAATTAGATACAGAGAGTGTGCTGCGAGAACCATGTCCTCTAGAGAAACTCTCTGGTTGACTACAGCTTGCACCATCATAATAAGTATTGTCTTGTGGGTTAAAAGAATTTCCAGGATGACCCCAACTTCTCCGTCTATTATATTGGCTTCCTGCAGCTGCTTTACCCAAAGGGGAACCATGTGCACTACCTCTTGCAGGAGAAGTTGAAGCGTACATCCCAGGAGAAACAGTTGACATATGCATTTGTGTACTTGGAGGAGTAAATTGCGAGGGACTAGCCCCGAGTGACATCGGACCAAAGCCTCCAGCAGATGGGCTCATGCCGAATCCACTTCCAAGAGAAACCTGATGCCTACTTCTAGTGTCTGGGCTAGACCCAAGAATTGATCCCCCGATATGTGCCTGCATGTGCAGGCCAGAAGGAGCAACAGGTGAATAATATGCATGGATGGAATTAACATCACCGTAACTTCCGTAGCTACTTCCAAGAGCTGCATTATCATTGTAGCTACCGTAGCTTCCTATGCTGCCATAACTAGCGCCTTGAGACAAAGGAGCCATATGAAAATGCGAGTTATTCTGTGGCAGGCTTCTTTGCATATTCGAAACCTATAAAATAGAAACTCTTTGGCCATTACGATGATACACAAAAGAAAATAAGTAGAGTAAGTAAAGTATGCATGGCATTTGGCAGATAATGCTTAGAGATTCTGCAGGAAGTTCCAGGTTCCAAGTGGCTGTGATTACCTGGGGTGAGAGTCCTGCACCTAGCCAATGTCCACCTCCTGGATTGTGATGCACAGTAACCGATTGAATAAATTGCTACAAAACATACGTAATTAATAAGAAAAGGTTATCAAAACTAATTGAACTAATAGGAGATGTTGCCAGTGCTCATGAGAAAGATTTGCATACCAGATCTTACTTTCGAAATAAATGGGAAAGATGTAGCTAAGTTTCAACTTATTGTGGAGCATACTTACAATTCGAGGAGTCTCTGGAGGAGGCTTGTATGGACAAGTGAATGGTTCGCCGGTCACAAAAGGATGACGAGAAGCCTGAAAAGTATTAGATTGGGTTAAGACAACAAGCAAATTCAATGGATGAATAAAAGGAACAAACATCACAGTTGCTCAACAACCTGCAGGGGGGACCACCGCTTCCCAGGATCAAATTCGACAAGTCCCCTCAAGAAGTCAACCAAAGCCAAACGAGTTACATTTTCTGCCATGTGATTATAACATAATTAGGGAGCAAGAGAAGCTACCAAACACATGTACCACAAAACAGCCATCATTACTACAAACTTATCTATGTTTCCTCCCTCAGCATCCAAGAAAGGAAAAAGCCTGACCTTTTCTGGTTTCTTCCTCGAGCAAGTTTTTCCTGTAAGGATAATTTGCAATAATATCTTCAAGTCTTATGTAGTTGAAATAGCGCTTCCCAATTAGTGGTTTTTTAGACGCTCTCTGAAGGAAACACACAAAAAAGGAATTAAGATCCCGATGGAGAAACAAGTATTGAAAACCCCCAAGACTCACAGCTTCATATTCCTCTTCCGTCAGAAGCCGATAAGCACTTTTCTCTTCCTTACATGTCTCATTATCCACTTGGCGATATATGCTTCCAACCTGTTTAAAGAATTTGCTGGTGTTTTTTGCATCCCTAAGCAACTCATCAGGGGGCTGTCCACTGCAGACTCATCAGTAAATAACCATTCACAATTAGCAGTAGAAAGAAATAACAATGATTATACAACTAATGATCCAAATCACTGGAAACTATTAATATATAGCAACATAATTCTTAAAGTAATAAGGTAACATAAAACTCTTGTTGATGTCAAGGAAACATCATTACCCAAGTATTTCAATCATGCGCTTGAGAAGATCATATTCTGACGCACCAGGAAACAAAGGCAGACCCAAAAATAACTCGGCAACAATGCAGCCAAACGACCACATGTCAATGGCAGTGGTATATCTGATAAAATGACGGTTAAGTACATTCTGGACAGTTGATTTTGATAATCAGATAAGTTGTAACTAGGATAGGAAACTTAGAGAATAATGCTTATCAAGTAAGCAACATCTAAGTGAATACTCTGAATATGGATCAGCAAAGTTTGAATCTGCAGTAACATTAAACAAGGTTCAATGTCAATTACAACCATGTCGATTCAAAACTATTAGTCCAGACATTTCAGAATCATGAAGGATACGGATGACCTAGAAGAACTTCTGGAGATCTGTAGTAGCGGCTCTGCAATAGAGGGCGACAACATAGACGGTATGATTTCCCGCATTGACATCAAACATATAAACACCATTTTAGAGATATGCACTAAAAACATCCATGCACATCAGAGCAAAAATATGCTTACCTGAATATATGAGTAAACTGTATGACCCTCCTGGCAGGCTGATCCAAAATCAATAACTTTTATTTCTGGTGGCTTCACCCTGTAAGTTCAAATGCTTCATTCAAGTGTATCAAAAAGAAAATAAATAATAATATTAAGCCATTTTATACATGCAGACCTTGTTGTAAGGAGTATATTTTCTGGTTTTAGATCGCAATGTATAATTCCAGCATCTTTCATCACAACGAGTGCTTGCAAGATCTGAGACAAAATGTAAACAATGCAAAATAACTCGAGAGAATATGCGAGCATTGAGATTAAAGCGCTAAGAACAGAGGTGGCACCTGTTTGGAGAAGACTTGGACAATGCTTAATGATAAACCTTTGAATTGGTTGATCTTAATCAGTTCAAACCTATATAACATAAAAGTGCAAATTAGATTAAGTAAACAAAAAGGGGAATACATATTTTGGTAAGAAACCTACAGGTTTGAACCAAGCATCTCAAACGATATACAAAGATGCCGTTGGTAGACAAAATAGTCAAGGATGCGGACAAGGTGATGCTTATCATCAGGATCAAACTTCCGATTAAGCTGGAAACACCATCAGTGTATTAGTAGCAAGGAAGTATATCTATCAATACATTTAGTTAGCCATTACAGCACCATAATGTTACATTTACCATGGTCAGAAAAGAGACCTCGACCAGTGCCTGTTGATAATAAGCAGGGTGGTTTTTAATTATCTTAACAGCAACAAAAGTGTCGGTCTCTAGATCCCAGCACTTGGCAACCTGCCCAAAAGTACCTTGGCCAAGGATATCTTTGACAATGTACCTGCTAACATAACAAATGTTAGTCACAGATGATCCACCACCACACACATCATAAGTGAATCACGTCACAGTAATTATCAAGAAAACTGCAGCTCTTTACTAACCAGCTAAAATAAAACTGCACAAAAACTAAATTTCAGTCTTTAACAGTATAACCATAAAAGGACATAACATAAAATACACAGAAGTAATAACCGTTAAGAGCAGGAGGACATTTTAGTGAAAAAATTATTCAAATTAAATTCAGGACTCTAGTTGAAAAGAAACTGCACCTATCTCATCGAAACCTGACGTTATCATTCTTGTAAACTATCTTTTTGGCTTATGAGACTCTTTAGATTCCTAAAGGTAAGATGATTTTAATTCTATACGTAATCTCAAATCTGGACGAGGGAATGAACATATAGTAATCCAAAGGTGTTCACAGAACAATCAATAGAATGTCCAGAAAAACTGTTTGTACTCAGCCCTCTAAACACACACTTGACTTTCTAAGAAACTCAACTTCAAAAGACTACAATTGGTTTAAACTTGTATGTACATCTTAGATGCTTTAAATTCCTATATCTCTACTTAAATGTGCAACATATATTCATGCGCAAATAGGTAACCTCAAAGATGGAAGACGGACATATAGTATTTCAAAAATGTTTATACAACATTCTAACAAATTTTGATTTTCATAATAACTATTGGAAATCGGTAGTCGAAATCCACATGGTCGTACTTTAAAGGACTTCAACTTTAACATATTCCAATGGATTTCAAAGAACTTACCAAAGAGATTTCAGAGAATTGACTCATTAAAATTTCACAAAAGGTGTTTAGATGTACTGACATATATTTAACCAATATAATTAACTGACATATATTTAACCAATGAAATTTTCGAGAAGTACTCACTAAAATTTCAGATATAGACAAAAGGTGTTCAGATGTTTACATGCGTCAAGAAAATTAACAAACATATATGTTTAGTGATTATTTAACCAAGTTGAAATTTAAAGAAAGGCAAAATACATAATGGCAAATGAAGTGGCAATAGTAAAAGCTGATTAAAAATAATGATGTATTTTAACACATATTTATAATCTGCAGTAGCTTTGAGTAGAATCACACCTTTGCTTGGTTCCACCCAGTGCAAGGTTCATGTATAAGATGAGATCTGAATTTGCATTGTCATGACCATCATTCAATACTCCAGATGAGGGATTGGTAAGGAATCGCTTTGGGTTAAGAGCTTCAGAGTACTTAAAATTTGGGTTACATGTCTGATATGTCTCAACAATGTCCTTGGTTAATCTTAGTAGTAGCTGCAAATTTCAAAAGCACATTAGATCTAAAGAGTTTTTGGATACGTAAATCATGTTTTGGAAAGTTTCATCTGAATTGCATGCTTTAATTGCAATTCCATCTATTATGTTTTATGAATCAGAAATGAATTGCATGCTTTAATTCCCATGATAAAGACATCCGTTTTCTCCCAAGTGCCAATTACAATGGTCAAAAGAGCCCTCATTCTCCAATTGTTTTGAGCTGTAATTTGTTAGTGATTTAACTGCTCAAATTAGTAATTATGTTTTAGCAATTAGAGTTAAATTATCCAATTATGTTATTTAAGTTCTCCAAAGGAGCAGTAGAACCAGAGTTACACTTGAATATGGGAACTAGTGCTTCGTTTTTTAGCTATGGATTAAACTTAAGAGGGAGAATTACTTTTCTTACTTTGAGAAGGCTAAAGTTGGAATTAAACCGAGATTTGTAGGTAAATAAAACAAGAATACAGTAGTTATTGCTTTGGAGTTATGCTGCATGGCATCCACACTTATATTACTTATGTGAATAGGTTTAGCCCGTCGTACGGAAATAGCTTTGCAAGTTAATGAGCATGACTTAAAAATTTAGAACCTTTTACAAAATTATATTTTCTAGTAATTCAAAGTTAAGCCATTGTTAGAATGACGATCAATGTTGCAGTGTTGTCCACAACGATATATATATATATATATATATATAAACATTATGATGGTTTAAGTTAGTTGAGATGCAATAAAAAGGATAAGTTACAACAACAGCAAGAATAAGAAAAATTCCACCTTTTAATGTTTTTACATGCAAACAAAAATGGACAGTAAATTGAAAACACATAACCTGGACGAAAATTCATGTCAATGTGTAAGTTCATGTTCTGACAACTGACTTTGACAACCATAGATTGGCCAAAAACGCATACAGCAAGAAGCATGATCACAAAAAAAAAAAAAAAAAAAAAAAAAACTACTGCACATGATATTCACGTAATAATTTTTTTATTATAGCACGGATACCATCTTAAACAACATATCCACTTGCAATGTAGACAGCTAGTACTTCAGAAGAACCATAATCAAATATTCATTTTTATCACCAACGAACTGAAATATCCGTAGATTAAAAGCACCCGAGCATTACCACAAAAGTAATGGCAATGCGGTTGAAATTAGACAAATCAACAGTATAAGGGCAAATAGCAATAAACATAGTAACAACTTCGATGATGAAATTGTGCATCAATCAGTCCCATATGATTATATCCAGCTCAAAGCTGACAAATTGTTAGTACACTAAATTCTGATAAGAAGCGCAGAATTGAAGGATTGAAGAAGCGTACCCGTAAGTTTCTCGGCCTTGCGGGCGCCACGTCAGCCGGCGGCGCGTACGTCCGAAAAGCGCAGCAGCCGGAGCGCGGTGCCCATCCCGAGTTGGGTTGGAAGCCGCCTTGGGATCCAGACTCCGCCATCCCCGTCTAACCTACGCGTGCGCCTAACGTCCTCCTATGCCGAGTGCCGTCGTTGAACCCCGCCGGCTGAGTCTGGGCCCATCCTCCCCCGCCGCCCGATCACGATGCGCCGCCGCTCTGCCTCGTGACCAGGAGATTCGCGATTATAAGATCTCGATCGAGATTGGAATTGGGGATTAATCCAACAAGATCAGATCAATTCGAACGAAATGAATTCAGTTTAAATATATATCTTCTTCTCACAGCTTTTCTTCTTCCCCTTTCTCTCTCTCTCTCTTCCCTCTCAATCCAACGATGTATATCCCCTGGGTTACGCAGCTGACCCCTTTAAGCAGACTCTCAAAATCGACCCAAAAACGTACTCGTCGTCCAAGGATTGCAAGTGGGACCCACTTTTCCAACTATGGTTACTTCGTATGGTGCAATTTTGATGTGGAGATAAACGCCTCCATGAAGAGTTCGCTGTGGCTCGAGGGACGCGAAAAGTTGACCCCAAAAGGGACTCGAGATTCGTAGCTAATAACCCGCGGATTTAGATATTAGAGCCGGTCGTTTTGGAGGTGTAGAATGTGTGTGGAGTTAATTTTGCTGGGGTTGGGAACTTGGGTGGGGATTCTGTCTACACGGATGATCGCGGTTGCGGGGGAGTATAATCTTATCTTATAAATGATAATAATTATTTAATTTAATTCGTGCAAGTAACTGCACGATTAGAGACGCCGATCACGGCCGTCAAATTGAGATCGAACGGACAGACTTGATAAATGATAGTCGGAGGAGGCATAAGATGACGGTATTGACCTGTATGTAATTCTGGACCCAAAGAAAGTCAATGGAATTGACCGCCTGAGTTGCTGCGACAGATCATCTCAGCCGTCGGATTTGATGGAGTGTTGTGATGGTTTAGAGAACATGAAGCGGTCTGACCAGGAAAGGGTAGGAACGAAGGATAATCGTATATCAGCCCCCTAAAGCAACAGCCGTGAACATTCAAAAATACGAAAATGTACGGCGTAGCGACTATCCGCTCATGCAAAAATATATTTTTAAATGTTAGAATGTAAAAGTGAAACTTTAGATGGCTGATAAGCAATTATCCCAAAAAGTGAAGGGGCGGCAGTTGGCGACGAGCACAGGCGCGCGTGGCCTCTCCCTGCTCAGGTTCTTACTTCTTTTTGAGATTACGATCACCTTGTCGTTTTTAAATAGAAATGCTATTTAACCGATAGAATAATTTGAACGATATTTTTTTTTTACATCTTTGAATATAATTTAAATTGTTGTCTCAATAACATTATCTTTTAAAAAAAGATTTTGTCACAAAAGTCCTTGCACTGTAAAATATTGACAAAATTATCATTGCTTTTTAAAAAACTTACCAAATCAATCAAAGATGTATAATTTGAAATATTTTTTAGAGAAAATTTGAATACTAAAAAGATGTACTTTAATGTGTACTATAACTTTTATGCTCGAATTTTTTATTTTTAAATAGATATTTTGATACTATAAATTTTTTATATCTAGTAAAGACTTCTGCACCTCGAAACATCCATTTAATTTTTTTCAAAAAAATATTTGTTATATATATTTTAGCTTGATTTAGTAATTATTACAAAAAACAGGAGTTTTGGAAGGCAATAAAAAGAGCTTATTTGAAATTATTCCTTTTGAACTAAACGGGTATAAAATTAACACTCTGAATGATTTTTAAGATGTATACCTGCTAATCATTCTGATGCGTGATTTCAGCCACTTTGAAAGAGGGGTTGGCACAAAAATCTCATAGAGAGCTGCGTATCAGTCTCTCTGTTCGAAATTTTTTACGCAAATCAACTCATCTTTTATTCTTTTTTCGTCATTCTAATATATGTATTTAGAAATATTTTAAAAAAAAATTCAATATAAAAGTTGTATATTTTGATAATATTTACAACTTTTATATTTAAGATCTTTTTTTTCAAAAATGCTTCTAACTAATTGTTTTGAGCTTCAAAATTTAGCGAGTTAACGGTTTAATTTTAAATCGACCGAACTTGAAGCCTCAAAAATATATATTTAAAAGTATATTTTTTTTTAAAAAAAAAAAGGGTTAAATTTGAAAGTTATAAATCTCATCAAACTTATAATTTTTATTTTGAAAGTTTCTCAAAAAATATTTATACAATAGTCAAAATAACTTTAGTATGACCTAGAGAGGGGCTTATTGGTAATTGTAAATAATAAACCTATAACATAAGGACTGATTTGCATGGATAGAAAAATTTGAGGGACTGATATAGCATTTGTCCAAACTCTGAAGTGCTCGAAAATCTATGGTTGTTTTTATTTACTAGGTTACTATAGAAGCCAAACTATAACGAGAAAATCACTGTTGTCAACTGCATTAGGGTGTCGTATATACAATTTTGTATCGATCATTTCTTTGAGATTATCGTAGAAAAATCTACTCATAATCGGTTTATTTTGTATGACTGTCAAAATAGATAAACTCACGGATGGCAACGATCTATGTTCCACCAATCGAATAGTTAACCTTTCATTGACCATGTGTTAATGGTGCTTTAAGTGAGAAACTAAAGACACAAAAATGCCAATTTTCCATTCAAATAGACAGAAAGGACTGGTTTGCCTTCACACAATGAATGATATCTACTAGTTCTTAGGCATCTTATCACAAATATACAATCAAGAAATCATAAATCATAAATCATAAATCACGAAATCAATATTTCAAGTCAGGCACTTGAAATAGGCGATACACAGGTGCTAGCCAAGGGGGCAAAGCATTCGGACCTAGCAAGACGGAATAGGCTATGATCCGGTTAGCCGCTTCCGTTAGGTGATATCCATCCCAATATACATACTTTGACGGGTCACTGCACGCCGATGATCCTTCGCATCCACAATCCACGGACGGGTTATAGTTGTATGGGCCTCCGCCGCCACAACACGCCATTGGAGTGCTCATATCATAAAATCCTTGAACATTAAAAAAAAAAATCAAATTCTATATCAATAAAACGTTGGAAGTTAGATAAAACATTGCTAACTTAAAATTAAAATTTGCTCACCGTATTTGCTAGGGGTCCTCAAAATGTTCATGGTGGAGCCGTAATAGTCTGCATAGATGATACTAACTTCAGGGTTGACGCTTATAACTCGTTGCAACTCCTTTTGCAGGTAACGATTGTGGAATTCCGCGATCTTGTTAAACCTTTTGATGCAACCAGTGTCGTAGTCGTTGCTGTTCGGGGTCGCGAACTCGGTAAGATGTGTAGGCATACATCCTAATGGGTATGATCCAGGGACAACCAACGTCCTCGCTCCGAGCTCAATAAGTTCCTATTTTGTACATACAATATATAAAATGAGGAAGAGAGAACACTAATCGTATCAAAACTGAGTTGGTTCATCCAGCTACCACTAATCGTATCAAAACTGAGTAGATCTAGTAAATGGAAGTATTTTCCGCCGTGAAATCGGTAGCGTTCGAAGTGTCCGAACTATAGTATTTAACCTAAACTTGAGCTCCAAATTAAACCGAACTTCGCCCACATGCCAAAACTGAACTTGCCGACCTAGCTAGCTGCTGGATCAACTTTGTGTGATGTTGTGCAATGTTGCCTTATTCTCAAGGCAAAAAAATAAAATAAAAAATAAAAAGAAAAGAAAGAAAGAAAGAAAAAGAAAAAGTGTTAATGTTGTATATGGAAAGAAATTACATACTTGGAGGGAAGAGATGATGGCATGCACGACTTTGGGCGTGAAGGTCTTGACCTCGTCGAAAGGCATCAAATCTTTAAGCGGGTGGTTGTAGTCGTTCCCCCCGATCTCTCCCACCACAAACAGTGTCTTTTTTAAGTAATTCTCACAGTCTGCGAAGTGCTATTAATTATTGCTCATGAGAATCTCAAGAAATGTAATCACATGCACGCACGACAGCTTCTGATTAACTGGATTAATTTATTAAACTGTGGGTTAAAATATGAATCGATTAATTTTACCTTGTTGAGAGGAGCAGAGGGAAGGTAGGAGCTCTTTGAACCACTGAGTTTGAACGCGAAGCGAGTAGTTTGTGAACACCTGCTCTTCACCTCTCTCCAAGAAGAACTCTGGGTCCAGCGCCGTCGCCCCGGCGAATGCAAAGTTCGCTCCTTGTCGGAATCCGTGCTCTCCCGGTCCGGCCAGGTATGGCGGCAATAACGGCAGCCCGAATGCCTCCGCTGCATGCACAAAGCACTAATACGAATTTTACTACACTGTTTAATTAGAGCTAAGTAAATGAAGAAGCGATTAATTAGATACGAAACTAAACCAACCACCTAACGAAAAAGGAAAAGAAAACAAGAAACAAAGAAGATATTTATACACACACACGTACCAAGAAAGTCGATGATAATGCGGCCGTCGGAGTAGCGGCCGGTGGGGTGGTGGAAGAAGGTCTCGCCGTAGGGGAGGACTCCGACGTGGGTGAAGGTTCCTACCTCGTACGTCAGGTAGTTGCCGGTGTCTGTCATGGAGTCTCCGAACGCGAACATCGACGTGTAGCAGCCGGCCAGGGACGGAAGACTATCAGCAGCTGCGGCGACGAGTAGTGCATTAATAAACATAGCCGCCGCGACTAATGCCATTATTGAGAGCTCCAAACTCAAACAGCTAGGACTAAACGAATCCTTTGACATCACGAAAATAGAAGAAGAAGATGATGAGTGTTCAGATCTTCCTGATTGTGGGGGTCGTAAGAATTAGTGTTTACTTATATATAGATCGACGTAGGTTGGTGAAGAGAAGACGAGGGACGGAGGACCAATGGGAGGATTTGAAACTTTTAATATTGTACCGTGTTTTTTCTTTTTTCTTTTTCTTTTTTTTTAAGGGAACGTGCATGTGAATGACGCAGAGTACTCCTAAAATTAAGGGAGCAGAACACGGAATTCACGTTTCATTTTTACTCGAAGGCAGCAACTACCACCCTAGCTCTCCTCCGACAGACGGCGACAACCGCCAGTTACCGGATTCCGTTAGGTGACGGCTAATGACACCAAATTAACATAAGAGTTGACGGTAACTACCCCTACCAGATACACTAAGACTGACGGCGTCAAGGCAACGTTACTTAACGTGAACGAACTCCACAAGTCGAGCAGCACCCGGCGAACCTATTGTGTCACGTTATCAAATTATAAAAAAAAAAGTCCATGACTAATGGACTTTTTAGATTAGATTCTCTTTATTTTGTGATTAATGTTGCTGTATATCTATTTTTATTATCTTTATAAATTTATCCGTATAGTAGATTAATGTAATTAAAAGAATTAATTATAATTTTTACTAATTATAAAATTAAAAAATAATTTTTAACTATTTTTGACATGCACGTTGCTCTGCTAGTTGAATATATATGTAACTTCCGATCCACATAACAAAATAATAATAATAATAGTAATATTATGAAATATTAAATATCAAGTGGCAGGCATCTATAAGCTGGAAATGACTTGTAGACGACGTCAATAGAAGTTTAAAATCAAAATTCTATCGGATCCACCGACCATGCAACTGTTCAACACAAGGGCCTGAATTAGGTGCATATGATATAGTAAAGTACCCTCATTTCCTACCCTACATCTCGTAACACCTATCCAGAGAGGGTGCAAAGCGCACATATCCATGTACTGAGTAGCGCGTTAAGTCAAAATTAATCCTTTTGGCAGTCGTTGTTTAATTATGATATTATTATTTTAAGGCGAAAAATATAAAATCTCATATTATATGGAATTTGCGAAGCTGTAAACCTCTCTACCTCCATTCTAACGTTCCAAGCAACCTTCTCCGAATATATATAACAGCATGAAAACTTGCAAGTTGCATGAATAACCAACGTTGTATTCAGGGGCGGATCTAGAAATTCTTTTATGGGGGTGCAAAATTTATAAAATTCAATTACAATCACGATTAAACCAAATGAAAAAATAAATAATTTAAAAAGGATCAAAATAATATGTGAGATATTTTTAAAATAAGCTTATGAACTAAAACAAAAGCTAATAAAAGTTTAATTACAATTGTCTTCAATATATTTTCATATTCTGAAATTGTTGCATTATAAACTTCATTGTCCACTTCATCAAGCATATCTTTCTTAATGTACGTAACGAGGCAATCATTCAACCAGTCATCTGCCATTTGATTTCGAAGTCGATTTTTTATAATTTTCAGAAAATTTTCTTTTTCACAGTAGCTGCACATGGTAATGTCAACGCCAATTTAATAAGCAAAAAAACTAGATGGTAAACTTATGACGTGCATCCGTAATCGGCTTTCATTTCTTTCTAGAAGAAAAAAAGAAAAACCTAAAGTGGCTCAGCATTCTATTTATAGAAAAGTCCAATATTCTAAATATTTTGAGTATTGCAGAATTATTTTCAAAAAGCTTTTTGCCATTGCAATTTCATATTTTACATAGCTAGCTTAACATTTTTTACACACTTTCCAAAATCAACTTTTAAAAATAATCTATATTTTTAGATATAATTATAATAGAAATAATATCCTATACATAATAAATAAATAAATAAATATATATATACAGGAAAAAATACAGGAGGGTATTTGCCCCTCTTGGACCCTACGTGGGTCCGCCCATGGTTATATTGCTCTTCTTTTTCATAATGCAAAAAATATTTTATTAAAAATAATTTAATTTATTTTCTTTAAAAATGGCAAACTGGTTTCGGCTGTATTGATCAAACTTGATTGGTATCAGCTATGTACGGCAGATATATACCTGCCGAAACCATATCAAGAATCGATCAGTACCGCTGAGATTACATAAATGAATTGGAAAAACTAACTCTTGTTTACTGTTTCAATATCTGCCACAGCAGATGCCGCGCCGAAATATCCAATAATGGTTTCACTGTGTTTTCCATTTTTCCTACATTTTTAATATTTTTACTTTTTCTATTGGAAAATAAAATTAAGATAATAATTGAAAATAAAAATACAAAATACTTTATATTTTTTGGACACTCATCATCCCTTTCATTTCTGGGCTTCAGACTTTGCTGACGGAGATGTATTTGGTTGATCTCGATCACAAGTTAATATAGCGTCCTGTTGAGCCCATTTGTTAACAATGTTGTGCAGCCAAACGGCCCATTTGGGCCTTTGGCGCTCAACGTTTTAAAAACCGGTCAAAGCGGAAATTGGCTTTTATTCGTAGTCTCCAGCAAAGAGGTAAGCTATTTTTTCAAAATTCAAAATCCGAAACGAGTAATGGCTTCGGGGGGGATTGAGGGTTTCTACCGACAGAAGAAGAGGAAGCCCGCCGGCGAATTCAAGCCCTCCGCCTCCGCTTTTACCAAGCGCTCCGGCAAGACAGCCGCCGGCGCTACGGACGGTGCGGCAAAAGGTAACACCGTCGGCGCGGATGGTCCCGTGCACTCTCCAGCTCTCCTCGCCCACGGCTCCTTCTACGACCTACAGAGTAGCAAATTCTGATCTCTCCCTTTATTAATTTGTTGGTAGATTCTGATTGGAAGGAGTTTGTTGAAATGCTTTCTGTGTTTAAATTTGAAAGGTGAGTACAGCGATGAGGAGGAGAAGCTGCGGGCGTTCGACATGGACATGCGGTTCGGCCCATCTTTAGGGCTTAGCCGCCTCCAGCGATTGGAGCGTGCGGCCAACATGGGGCTCAAACCGCCGCCGGGCATCGGTGATATTCTCCTACGCAATCCGGCCATGGAATGTCTCTGGGAGGGCAGAGTTTAGCTCCTAATATATGCTACTTTACAAGAATGCTTAATAGTGATTGCAGTCGCTGGCTGTAAGTATTTCAACGTTAGATCTGGGTAATGTTTTAGATGGTTTACTACTTGATCTGGTTGCTAGAGGCAAGACTTTTTTGTTTCTGACTTTTAACCTTTTTTTTTTGTGGGATGTTTATAAATTGGACAATGTTAGAGCTCCCAAAAATTCTACCCAAAATTGAATGGCCTTCGCTTTGAAAGACTCATAGTTTTGAGCAACAACTTGCTGCAGTATATGCAGAAAATTTGGGCTAAAGTTTGGGGCCTCTAGCATATCATTGTTTTATAAAAAAAAAAAAAAAATCTTACACCACGGGGCTGATCCAGAATTTTAACCCTGGCAATCCTGTGAGCCAGAAGTTAAAATTAAAGGAGATTTCCTTTACTAAAGTATCTTTCACGGCAACTAGATTACTTCAACTAGGTCGAGTTGTACTCGAGCTCAGCCTAT
The DNA here is from genome assembly GCA_002076135.1 of Xerophyta viscosa. Lineage (NCBI taxonomy): Eukaryota > Viridiplantae > Streptophyta > Magnoliopsida > Pandanales > Velloziaceae > Xerophyta > Xerophyta viscosa. The sequence continues at coordinate 536,410 of MJHO01000084.1, forward strand.
GCTATTGAGCCAAGTTTGAGTAGGAGATATTCTAAATCGAGCAATGTCCTAGACTATTGAAACTCGTCGAGCTCGCCTGAGCTAAAACAATCGAGCCTAGCTTGAGCTGGGTAGTGTTCGGTTCAAGTTCAGCTCGTTTTTCACCCCCGGACTATAGTATGTCATGTGTTCGAAGATTACAGTATAAAATTGGACATATTCCTTCATTTTACCAAACGATCATGAGCTTCTCCCCAGAAATTTTGGACCGTTCTAATAGTTTTTCTAAGTAACGAGACGAACTTTTTTTGGAATATTGATTAGTACTGTAGCGGGCATCTTTTTAACCAAGTATTCAAACCTGCTTTAGACTGGAACCGGATCACGTATTCACCTGGCTGCAATCTTGAACTAGACATTGGTTAGTGCTGGCCCTGCTGGGTCACCCAATAACTAAGTTACAAATTTAGGTCACAATTTACTGAAAGTGTGTATTTTTCATTTTAGTACTCCAATTCATGACGCTTTCTAAGGCGCTAACTGGGTCACTCCTGCTGCAAGAACGAGGCCCAATAACTTTGGCAGCCTGAACTCCCGTGGGCAGATCACATGCCCTATATATATATATATATATATATATATATATATATAATATATATATATATATATATATATATATATATATATTGGTTTTTTTAGAAGAAACATGCTCAAAATATCATAAAACAATATCTGGATGATAGCATAATTAAGAAAGTCCGTGCTGGGCAGCCTAGCAGTTATTGCGAGTGTCCCATATTAGGTGCAGATCAATAGATTTGTATGTAGACCGTCCAAATATCATGAAGGATGTATAATTGTCTGTTCGATATATTTGAGCATGTAAATCAGGTGCAAAGTTCTCAAGATAAATCTGAAGTGAATGTCATTTAAAATTTATGATTATGATGGTCATATAAAATGGATCAATTATCGATATAATTTTTTTTCTAAAATAAAAAAAAAAGTGTCCAACTAAAAGCGTATGATATTAGCCTGTGTCTAAAGTTAGTGAACCCTCCCGCGAGGCCTACATTCCCTTGGATTTCTAATCCGCAAATTCCATTACTAATTAATAACGTATATAAATTGAGTATTCATCTCTAAGAAATCAGAATTAATCGAGCCCATAAATTTCTGCACGCGTTTAACGCCGAATCTTTTCGTCTCCCCTGCAGTAAATCAGCACATAATTACACCAAATCAAGAAACTATTTCCATTCATTTCCTTTTCCTCACGCTCGCAATCACTATATATAACCATTGCATGCATGCACCCTGCCCGCACAACGTTAAGCTCTGCTACGACCTAACATGGCCTCCGTCCCACTTCACTTCACTCTTCTACTGTTCTCTCTTCTCCACTCCGCCACCGCTCGCGGGCCTCCGACGTCGTCAGAAGTAGGCTTCTCCGTCAGCCTCATCCGCCGCGACTCCATCACCTCTCCCTATTACAACTCATCAGAAACTCTCCACGACCGCATCCGCTCCGCCGCCCGCCGCTCCGTCGCCCGTGCCAACCACCTTTCTTACCACCGCATCTCCGCCTCCGCTGCCGTTGACGATGGCCGTGCATTCGTCTCCCTGGTATACCCTACAAACGCCGAGTACCTGATGGCTCTATCCGTCGGCACGCCGCCGTTCAACATCCTCGCCATAGCAGACACCGGCAGCGACCTAATTTGGACGCAGTGCAAGCCCTGTCAGAATTGCTACAAACAAAATGCCCCGTTGTTTGACCCCGCCACCTCATCGTCGTTCCACGAGCTCTCCTGCGACTCGAGTTTCTGCTCCAAGCTTCCCATGGGCTCATGTGGCGCCGGCTCCGCCTGCGAGTATCAATACGGTTATGGTGACGGATCTAACGCCGTTGGAGCTCTGGTAACGGAGACCGTCACATTTAACGACGTCTCGGTTGATGGAGTCGCTCTCGGTTGCACTCACGAGAGCAAAGGCAACTTCGACAGCCGCGGATCGGGACTTGTCGGACTCGGCGGCGGACCGCTTTCTCTCATCTCTCAACTCGGTTCGAGAATCCGTAACAAGTTCTCTTACTGTTTAGTTCCCTACACTCAGAACACATCTAGTACGCTTAACTTCGGCGATAGAGCGGTGATCACCGGTGCAACCGCCGCAGTCACCCCCCTTGTCCCCGGCTCGCCGGAAACATTCTACTACCTTTCACTAGAGCAGATCATCGTCAATGGTAAATCAATTCCGGTGGGATCTTCCGGCGGCGATCAGGCGACCGGGAACATCATCATCGATTCTGGGACGACGTTATCGTTTTTGCCGGAAGATGCACTGTCAAGTTTGACAGCGGCGTTGACAGACATAGTCCGACTCCCGACGGTGCAAGACCCAGAGGAGACGTTCAGTCTGTGTTTCAAAGTTAACGGCGGAGATCATTCAACGTCATTGCTCCCGGTGATTACTCTACGGTTCTCCGGCAAAGCGGATATGGACTTGCAGCCGGGGAACGCGTTCTTGCACACAGCCGACGATGTGATCTGTCTGGCATTTCTGGCGGCAGATAAAACGGGAGGGCTTCCAATCTTAGGGAACATCGCGCAGCAGAATTTCGAGATAGTGTATGATCTTGGCGCCAGAAGTCTCTCCTTCGCTGCCGCCGACTGTTCCCGCCACTGATCACATCATCAACTATATACAATTACCTAATCATCATGCATCTTCTGTTTACTTTGTTTTGCATGTCTCATAAATGTTACGATCGACAGTAGGAAATCCATCGTTTCTGATGTTAAAATAGTACTACGTTGGTGTTTGGTTCAACATTTGAATTGATTTCTGGAATCGGAGAACATACGGTCGTAAATATATATCAATCCATCTTCTAGTTAAAATTTCATTTTGAAACACTCTTCCAGATTTATATTTGTTAATCATAACGTAATAATGTAATACGTATGCTCGGCATTTATTATTTTGATTTTGAAACTGATATTATCTGCCATTATTAGAACTAGCAAAAGAAAACGTATAATCTGAAACGAACTTCTGTTATACAAGCATTCAAAGTATATATATATATATATATATATATTAGTTTGAAACTGAAACTTGTTCCCATTCGATTCGTCAAAATCAATGCTGCTAACAATCCATATTCACTGACCCTGCATATATAGATGGATTCACGCATTCACCATCTCCACCGATCTCTAGGAATTACGTTCTCTGGGTAGAATTCTAATAAACAATGGCGCTTACGTGCAACTCTTCTTCTCCTGTTCTTGCACTCGTCCTCTCCCTTTCTCTTCTTCTCCAACCACTCGCCGTGCTCAGCTTCAGTCCGAAACCCGCACGCACCGAACAAGTCGAAGACTCAGAAGTTCGAAGTCTGAATGTCTTCTCAACCTACATTGTCTTCACCGGAAACAATCCACGGCCGCCGTATTTCTCCTCCAATCGCGTCTGGTACCTCGCATTGCTCCGCCACGTCGCCGGAGTGTCGCCGTATTTCACGCCCCGTCTTACCTACATCTACAAGGAGTTGCACGGTTTCGCGGCGAGGATGACCGCCGAGCAGGCGAAGAAGCTGTCTCACGCTCCCGGGGTAGTAAAAGTTTTGCTAGAGAATAAATACCGCATCCATGAACATTACTAGCTAGTTGGTGTATTTCTATTTTTTTAGTCATTTAATAAATAAAAATCCTCTTTCGTTGAATACACCAATATACTTTGTATTCTCATATTTGATCATTACTAATATATATATATAGTAAAAAGTGATGTTATAATAAGAAAAATAGAAATAATTCATGTAAAAAATCCTCGTGAAGTATCATCTTCCCCATCAATAGAAATAATTCATGTAGAAAATCTTCCGGACTTCGTACATTTTTTTTTGGGAAAGGAATTTGTATTATCAGCAAATACAAATGTAGTTTACAAGCAAATTAGAGATACAGGATGGAATAATCTGTGTCTATCGTGCGTCTTGTAAAGAATTGCTAATATAACAAGTTACGAGCGACCTTATTTGCTTCACGACTTATATGAGTTAAAATAGTTGAAGATAATAACGGAAGCATTTCTTTTCTATCCTCATCGATTGTGTAATGTAATACTGTTCGAGGGTCTGAATGATTGATATCTTTAACGATATTGACGAAGTCTCATTCAAAAATACTACATAAGTAGCCATTTTTAATAGAGAACACCGCTACCACTTTTGCTACCTCTACGACGTTGTAAATATTTATCATATACTTGGGCCTGTTGTATTTTTTTACCCTCACTAATTATATTTGGTATTTTTGTACCATTCTAATTGGATTTGGTATTTTTATGTCATCTTGTCATGTGAAATAATAAAAATATCCTTAATTTTTTACTCTGAAAAAAATATAAAAACACGCGAATATCTATAAACACCTACGGCCACACGCGAACACCTACCAGCACCCATGAATACGAACACCTACTAGCTCACGTAAACACCTACCAACACCCATGAATGCGAACACCAACGAGCTCACGCGAACACCTATGAACACCTATGAGCACATGCGAATACCTACAAATAGCAACATATACGAACACACGCGAACATACGAACACTTGGAAACACCGACGAACCCCACGAACACCTACGAACACGTGCGAATACCTACAAATACCCACGAACATCACATATGAACACACTACGAATATAAAAAAAAAAAGAAGCTGTACAGTCTTCAGAAGTGTTCGTAGATGTTCGCAGGCTATTCATTCATCATGAGACAGAAGATATTATTGCTTATTTCTATTATAATCTTGTAAGTCTTCGTAGGCTCATTATATAAGTTAAGGAATGTGTCAATGTTTGCCATTCCTACGTTTTCAAAGCGCCGACATAAGTTCATATATATGTTCCATGTTTGCTTCTTGTCATATTCATAATTGTTCATACATATATAGGAGAACCAATCCATGAAACTTCTATCTGCAGAAGTTCCATATTTTGTAGTTGAAGTTTCCAAGTCCCTATCTATTTGGGAAACGGTGATATATTTGGCCTATATATCTTGGGCCTTTTGCGTATCAGTTCCTCGTTTTTGTTTTTTATGCAAATCAGCTCCGAAAATACGTTTTCAGGTGCTGATTTGCTTTTTTTTTTTTTTACAAATCAGCCTCCCGAAAATACGTTTCTGGAGGGTGATTTACGAACCCTCGAAAATAGGAGAGCTGATACGGCATTTTCCGATATATCTTAGCCCACATAGGCTTAAAATGATTCAGATAATTAGTAAGATCTCCTTCACGGATCAGATACCTTTGTGATGCATGCTTGACTCTGCAGATGAATATGAATGAAAGATGTAAACTTGTCGTCAGATTCATGCATACATTATGATCTTATGTTATACAAGCATTTATTTTATTTTATTTTTTCACATGCATGGAGAGAGTTATATATGCAAGTCTTCAGTTCACACATGCTCATAAAATGGACTATTCTTATCGTTAATCTCAAAATTGTGAGTTACACAAGAATTTAAAGTTTATTAATTTGAACCAGCAAGTTTCTCATTTTTCAAAGTAAATGCTCCCATATTTACAAAACTTATATATATATATATATATATATGTATATATATATATATGTATATATATATATATGTATATATATATATAGAAAGATTGACTCACGTATCCACCAATCTCCTCCCAAGCGATTCTAACACTCACAACTTTTCTTCTCTAGCTAGAAGAGATGGCTGTGCTCTGCAACTCTGCTTCTCATGTTATTGCTCTCGTCCTCTCCCTTTCTCTTCTTCTCCAACCACTCGCCGTGCTCAGCTTCAGCCCGAAAGCTGCGTCGACGCAGCAGTTCGAAGTCTCAGCAGTCAGAAGCCATGCAACCTTTGTCTACATCGTCTTGGTCAAAGGAAACAATACTACGAAGCTCTCATCCGATCGACACTTCTACCTTTCGCTGCTCCGCCATGTGGCAGGCGCATCGCCGGAGTTCGCGCCTCGTCTTCTTTACGTCTACAAAACCTTGCGAGGTTTCGCGGCGAAGATGACCGCCGAGCAGGCGAAGAACATGTCTCAAGCTCCCGGAGTAGTAGAAGTTTTGGTTGACGACGGTGGATACCACATTGACAATTAAACAACTGGTGTAATTGTGGATCTCCCATTCTTCTCATAACTCTGAAAATTAATAAAATTCTTTCTTCCTTATATTTATAATAAAACCCTATCTCCATACGATGTGAGTTCATGTTTCATACCTAAACATTTGAAAATATTTCATGCAAAAACAAATTCTAAAATATTCAACTTATTAAATTTTAAAATTTTTATATGTTATGTCAATACTTGATACATGTATAAAATCTATTTGAGTTAGTAATTTGGGTCAAACCGAATGGTTTCGAACAAACCTGAATTACAAGAGGTTCGTGTCAGGTTGGATTCGAATTCGGATCGGCGCAGGTCCACAACAGTTCAGGTCGGGCCTGCCTTCTATATATCCTTTTTTTTTTGCCAAAATATAGTAAGAGCCCATCTACTATGCATTTTTAGACACTCATACTTCTATACTTATTTTCGTAACTTTCATTGTACTGTAATTAAAATTTATGCAAAAATCTTAATCAAAAGGATTTGTAGGAAGTATAACAAATCTGTTAGAATTGAGGAGCATTACCATTTTAGCCGTTCAGTTGAAATCGCACGGAAAGCTCTTCGCAAAAACTCAGATTGTAAGCTCTGCTGCTGGAGAAGATTGGTCTAATTAGAAGAGGCACTCATTGACTGAAGAGCTGACGAATATACACGAAATGAACACAATAGTAGGATCAAAAACCCTATGAACAAGACCGATTATCATTAATCATCAGGGAGAAACACAAAAGTGGTTGCTGGATATTTTTTCTGCAAATTAGTAGTCGCAAATATACAATACCACAACACATATCCATGTTAACCCAACATGCTCTTTCAATTAATTTCTTTGCAATATCAACGAGGATTACGTTGTTAAATGGAGCTTTGCTTGTCAAAGTCGGTATTCAGGTCGCTCGATCCACCGTCTCCAACTTCCACGTTCTTGGCTGCACAGTGAGGCGACAGAGAATCCTTGACATCCTCCAATACATAAGGCTCAACTAATTTCCAAAACCATTCTGCGTTGGCTCCTTGAAATCCAATCCAAAATACTTTCCCTTTTCTCTTGACTTTACAAGACAATGATTTTTCTTGAAAATTCTTTGCTAGCCTTTCAATATCTTCGCAGTTTGCACCGTTCACTTTCAGCACAATGTCACCCGAAGAGAGCTTCAACCCCCCATACATGTACCAATAAGCTAGCACACGTGGAGATAACCACCTATGGATGAGTTTTGGAACGACGGGCCCACCTTTAGGCCAAAACTGATCGGCAAAAAAACCAAAATACGAATGTGCAATGGTGGAAAATCGGTAAGGCATATTATCACAGTAATCATCCTTTTCGGTATACCTACTTGAAGGAGTAAGCCACTCGTAGAATCGCTCATGAACATGCTTCTTAAGAAATGAGTGAACGGTAGAACTGGGGTTGAAATCGAAATGAATAACGTGATTCCTTCTTGCGTCATCTGATTGTATTTTTGCATCGCCTAGAAGCAAGCCAGTAATAATCTCTCGTTGTTCCTTGTCAAGCTTCATACCTAGCGGCCTCTTTACAACTTTCCTTTTCAGACTAAGAACATACTCAAGTTTTTCGAGGTAAGAAGTTTCAATGTTGTAGTTCTTCTGGCACATGGTATCGTAAATCTTTTCAGCCTTCACAAAATCTCCCGAAGCAAGAAATCCACCTAAGAGTGCATTACATGATCTGCAGTTAACACCAACCGTAGCATTACCATGCATCTCATAAAATATTTCCTCGGCCTTCTCAAGTTTACCAATCTTTATCAAGGATTCCAAGTAAATATTATAGATACTTCTATTCGGACGGCACTTTGATTGGCACGTCCGAAACACCGACTCCAATTTATCATGCGAGCTCAGGCGGGAGTACATACTCATCAGATTATGAAAGGCTGGCAAAAGGTGCTTGGTTTCTATTTCAATGTATTCATTAACGAGCGACTCCGCAACCTCAACTTCACTAGCTTTACACATTACCTCTATAACTTTTAGATATGCATAAGAACTGACGGGTATTTCTTGCTCCTTCAAGCTCTTGAAAATTTCAATTGATTTCATGGGTTCTCCAATTTTAGAATACAATTCCATTCGATAGACGAATGCTAGGGGAGGAAGAATGCCTCCTGATTTAAGGAGCTTAAGCCAAGCACTCTCCGTCACCTCTACATCTCCTTCCTTAGAGAAAGCTCTCATGATTGAGACGAGAACAAATTGGCTCTCTTCTATCCCTGAACTCTGCATATCTCTTCTCAAAGCTGTGATTCTTTCTCTGTCAATCACGTCTTGGTGGCTGTGGAGCCAAATTAGTCCAGCATAAATATCTTTGTGTATCTCGAGTTCGTACGTCACGAGATTATGATAGATGTATTCAGCTTGCTTTAAATACTGTTTTGACACTCCTCCGGGTTTACTCACTAGTGCTTTGAAAAGTGAATTGTGCAGGCTTAGACGTGGTTTATAACCGCCGAGTTGAATCATCCTATTATAAATAGAGCACGCTTCGTCCAAGCAACCTTGAACAGGTGCGCTGAGATATGCAACGGCGAGAATATGGAACGTTGACTCACTGGGCACACGACCCTGATTGATGATGGCATCAAACAACTCCCTACATTTGGAAAATTTACGCTCTTTGCCAAGGTAATCGGCTAGCTTTGTGGCAAGAGCGAAGTCAAAGTGGAACCACCGCTGCTGTATCATCCACTTATAAACCTGGAGGCAAAGAAACGTTATATTTGGCTGCAAAAACTAAACATGGAAAAGAAATAAGATGGATTTAGAATTTTAGCTTAACGACTTAAAGTCGATGATGGTTAACAGAAAGAAGGAAAGTCTCGCAGAAACTAATCTTAGTCGAGTTGATAGGTTAAAAGGTGAAAGAAAGAAAGTCGATAATATCTCCATACATCAACCGATATTTTTCTTCCAATCTAGCATACCTTCAAATGAGGGGAAAAAAATCAACTAAATTAACAGCATTAGTAATCAAAGAATAATTCTTGTTTTTCAATCAGGAAGAAAAAATTCATATTAATAGCATAAGAGGACAAGTTGAGGATATAACTTACCTTATCCCCCCCCCCCCCAAAAAAAAAAAAAGAAAAAAAAAATACCTTAAAAACAGTCCTTAGGTGAGCAAATGATGTGGCCTATCATAATAAATACAAAAAAAATGACTATAAGCAAGCTCAAGTTACATCTCCAAATTTTAATAGAATTGCAAATTATGAAACTTTTAGACGAAAAAAGGTGCAAAAAAGCCTTCATTGGTGATAAAATATTCTGGCAACCAAAGTACTTCTCCCATAAAATATTCTGACCTTCCTTAAAAATCCAAAATTATATTAATAAAAAAGAAGAATACAACAAATAAATGCAAACATTTGCACCAGAACGCTTAATTCAGCAAACTATATAGAACAGAATATGTAATTTAACAAAAAAAAAGCAAGACAAAAGGTTCGGACAAAATGCAAAACGCAACGTTTCTTTGAAGAAAGGAAAAAATCATTGGTTGCTCACCCTAAACCCAGTCTCATTCTCGCGAATTCTCATACAATGCAGAGTAATATATGTTGCATCTTCCTGTGTTATCCACTTACGCTGCGCGTTGAGTATTCTTATAACACCTGCGGGCTTGTGCCCAGGCAAATCCTTGCATAGCCATGCTATTCTTGAACGCCGCCACTGCTCCGGCAGCTCCTCCAGCTCTCTCACTGCCACCTCTTCCGCCGCCGCAAACGACCGCGAGTCACTCTCTAGTGCCACGTCATCGTTAATTAGACCGAAGAAATGTTGTTGATCAGAGTCTACGTCATCACCGGTGCTCTCTGTGGCTACATCATCGCCGACGCGGCGGAGTTGCTCGACGGTGGTGGAGGCGGCACGAGTAAGTGAGGAAGAGAGAGAGGGGAAATGAAGAGAGGGAAGTTGGCGGAGGCGACGGAGGAGAAGGAGATTGTTAGAGAGAGAATTGTGGTGGTGATTGTGGTGAGAGACGGAGGAGAAAAGGAAAGAGAGAGCGCGGGTGAGGGCCCGGCAGGAGGGTGAGGCGGAGATCATCGGTGGAGAGCTGCGGGAGAGGAGCATGTCGCGGCTGAGCGGCCGAGAGGTTTAGGAGCTTTTAAGGCGGCGCCGCCAGTGGCTTTTTATTGACCCCGGCGAGGATTGCGGAGCATGCTTTATCTGTTTTCGGGTGGTTTGCTTGTCTGGTTGGGCTACAAGCTCACCTCCCGAAACGGAATAAAAAAGGCCAGATTCTCAAACAAGGCCCATTAACGAATCCAATTAATTAACTGAGGTATTAAGTTAAGAAAAAGAACTTTAACTTTATTGTATTAATTAACAAATCCACTTAATTAACTGGCTTTGCTTCACTGGTATCTTTATTGTATTTTTAAGCAGACCTTCAGTTTCAGAAAAAGGACAAAAAATCGTACAGGTGCTACTCCGTCTATATGAACGCCACAGTTGACCCCTCTCTCATCTAGCTTATATATTTTTTACACCCTTACTAAGTGGTTCTTCGTGGCGAGAATTTTTCTATTTGAGAACACCACTTGTAATAATCTGTTACATGCAGAACCAGCGAATGACTATTCCTATACATCTTGTCTTGCATTAGGCTAATGCAGCTAATGATGCATGCAATGCCTTATTCTTAAAAAAAAAAGGTGTAAACTCTAATCTCATAAGCGGCATGGCATTAAAATGGACGCAATTTGTAGCTTGTTCTAGTCTCACGAGAATTTTCCACTTCCAAGTTCTTATTGATGTTAGGTATCTAAAATCAATTACTTGTTGACGAAATTAAACACTTGTAAGTTAGTCAAAGTCCTGTTGATGGAACTAAAAGCACAAACTCGGTCCATTTCAGCTCCACTTACTATGGCTATGCATCCCAATTTCCACTCCTATCCACACTTATAGGTTCTAAGTTTTACCATATGAATGTATTGTAACCTTAAAACAATTCGAAAAATTAAGAAATGAAACATGAACGAATTTGACACTAATTGTATGAGTTGTGGAGGACTGAGAAAGAAAATTTTAAGAAAAGCAAAAGCCTTTCAATTTGTTTGAAAAATGAAACTTGTTTAGTGACGTGCGCAGAAATCGAACTAATCAATTAACACATTTTGTGAAACAAAAAACTAAACTAACAAATATGTGACTCTAATATATGTGCCACAACACATTAGGCTGAGATTGATTCACATAATATCCAATACAGATGCACATAATCTAAAGAATACACCACTTGATACATCCATCTCCTGACTTGAATGAGAATGATCTAAGTGTTGGAGATGAATGGATAAAAACTCAACAAAATATGAATCGGTGGAAGTATCCTTGAGAGTCGCGCTACACCGAAAATTCAGAAACAGGTTTCGTTCTAGATCTCACTATGTTTTCACAAAGACATGCAAGCATTCTTATCAATCACCTATATACAGAAACATAAACTGGTAACCGAAAGAATGCAATTACCCTAAACATGGATGCGAAAGAACTATAGCAATACTAACCAGAGAGTTTTCTCTTACAATATGTTTGGCACTCGAGATTCAAGCCTCTGCTGCAGCTCTTTAATCCGTGAGCAGAGTTCTAATTTTTGCTCCTTATAGCTCTTTATAATGTATTCTTTCCCTTCAATCACTTCCTTCAGTTCCTTCACCTGTTTTTCTAACATATCAACCAGCCCGTTCTCCCTCACCTCCCCTCCAGCTAAATCAACATCGAGATCTACGACTCCATTCGAGTTATTTAACAGTCCGTTCGTGCAGTTATCAGTTATTACCTTTCTTAGCCTTTGGATTTCTCTCTGAATCAAATAAGTCCTGTGTGATGGAATCATGCTGTGACTGCAGATGAACGGACTGGTTTAGCTGGCGGCTGAGAGAATTCTGAAGATTTGTAATTTTTTCCTGCATTTCTAGAATCATCTCATCCCGCCTCCTAATCTGTTGTCTGAGCTTGTGTATGACCTCCCGTCTGATGTACAAGTCTGAACCCGACTCGGAGACGCTAGGGGACTCTGAGCACTGAGACTGGTGGAATGGCTTATGGGCCAGCTCAAGACGGTCTGGTGAGAATGGCCACATCACACCTCCATTTTCTCCACTTGATTCTGCTGTAGGGACTCTCACTAGTGGAAGCTGAAATTCCAAGCCACCGTTGACTGGTAGGCTGGTTGGGCGATGTTTCCTACCGGTTCGACCATTTGGAATTCCTGAACAGAGTGATAGAAGTTACAGAAAAACTACGATACTAACATTCCATATTTTTTTAGTAGAATGCAAGACGACATTAATCTCGAAGTGAAATACCATAATGAAATTTCGGACAAAATGCAGACTATAACCGAATAGAAGAACAAGAAGCTCGCCTAGGCTTTCCAATCTCACAATGAGACACGAGACGGCACCCTACCTCGGTTCAAGCATTTGTTGAACATTTCAATCTTCGGAAACAATATCTACAGGGCATCAACATCCAAGAAGTGACCACAATTTCAGCACTGATCTTTTTATATTGCCGCTAAGCAGCCCAATATTTACTTGCTTATTATATAACAAAGCAGGATTGGTTCCCACACTAGGAAAACCATAATCATATTGCCACTAAGAATAATTTATTAGTAGAATGCAAGACAACATTAATCTCGAAGTGAAATACCATAATGATAATTCGGACAAAATGCAGACTATAACCGAATAGAAGAACAAGAAGCTCGCCTAGGGTTTCCCATCTCACAATGAGACACGAGACGGCACCCTACCTCGGTTCAAGCATTTGTTGAACATTTCAATCTTCGGAAACAATATCTACAGGACATCAACATCCAAGAAGTGACCACAATTTCAGCACTGATCTTTTCATATTGCCACTAAGCAGCCCAAAATTTACTTGCTTTATTATATAGCAAAGCAGGATTGGTTCCAACACTAGGAAAACCATAATCATATAACCCAAGAATTGACCAAGCACTGGATCTTGTTAACTATTGCCACTAAGAAGTAAGAAGCTTACTACAATGCCCAACCATAAGCAAACATGACAAAACGGCTCCAAAAAGGGATTCGATTAATCCAAAGAAACCCCGAAAAATTCCAGGATGGCGATGCTCCACCATTACAGAACACAACAGCATAGAACAAACATTGCTCATAGCACATTATTATATCTCTCTGACAAATGAGTATTGTTTTAACAGAGAACCACTCTGACATTATAATGAAGGCCTCAGATCTAACGATGTTGTATGAAGATGTGATGATTCTAGCAAATATCACAACAAACAGTAACACAAAAGAGACGGCACAAAACAGTGGAACAAGAAGAGCATCAAGCATGCTATTCGGGGAGGAAAAAAAAAAAAAAGAAGACCTAGTGTTTCAGATCATGATAATGCAGTTCCAGA